>PVJA010024757.1:10149-31503 GCA_004027025.1 Myocastor coypus
AAAAAAAAAAAAAAAAAAAAAAAAAAAAAAAAAAAAAAAAAAAAAAAAAAAAAAAAAAAAAAAAAAAAAAAAAAAAAAAAAAAAAAAAAAAAAAAAAAAAAAAAAAAAAAAAAAAAAAAAAAGAAATACCAAGTACTATAGATTTTTACTAAGGGGAGTAAATTATTTTATATTCACAATGCCTATTCAAACATTAAAAATGAAGAAGCAGATAAGGAGATATAAAAAGGCACTACACTATTCATTTTGTATTATCTATAGTATACATCAATAAGAATGTATTTCTACATAAACAAATTTCCAAAACAGAATATATATAAACTATAGAGAGTTTATGTGTATATTTTTGCTTCTTGTTTTATATCTATGTTCTATACTGATTGCTCATTATCTTGTTTTTTCCCCTTGGCACTGGGAATCTATCTCAGGACCCTGTGCTTGACAGGTAGGGACCTAAGCCACTGAACTATACTCATAAACCTATACTGATCTTTTCATTTAGTTACAACATATTTAATAATCATTACAAAGTACTCTTTATTTTATGAAGATGAGGGATTTCAAATATATGCAAACCCTGTACAATGTAATATTACACAAAATCCATCATAATTGTGTAGCAACAAATCAGAACTCTAATAAATTATAAGTCTAATGTATGCACGAAATAAAAACGAGATTTTCTAGGTGTCTCTAAGTTGTCATCCTCCCAGGCAACATTTACCAATCTTCAAAATTTTTCATAAAATTCGAAGCTCAGAGCCAGGTGTGGTGGTGCACATCTGTAATGACAGTTACTTGCGAAGCTAAGACCAGAGGATTGTTAGCTTGGGGAACTTCATTAGATTACCTCAAAAAATAAAAAAGGGAGAGAAGTGACTCATTGGCATATGTGAGGCCCTGGACTCAATTTCTAGTACAAAAGAAAAAAATTTTAAATAAAACAAACAAAGTCTAATGCCTGTAATCCCAGCACTTGTGAGGGTAAGGCAGGAGGACCTTTGCAAGTTCAAGACCAGCTGGGGCTGCAAAGTGAGCTCAAGACCAGCCTGAACTGCATCAGTGAGACCCTACTAAAAAAAAAGAAAAAAAAAAAAAAAGGGGGAGGGGGGGGTCAGCCAAATAGTTCAGTGGATTAAAGTGTGCAGAGGCTGGAGATTTGATCCCTAGACCTACAGAGCTGGCCCTGCTTCCAGCAGCACTCTGAAAGGGCAATTGAGACTGGGTGTGGTGGTGCGCTACTGTAATCCCAGCTCTTAGGAGGCTGTAAACAGGTGGATCACCGTGAATCCAATGGAGACCCTGAATAGCCTGTAGACCAGCGATTCTCAACCTGTGGGTCACAACCCCAGTGGGGTTCAAACGACCAAAACACAGGGGTCGCCTAAAGCCATTCCGAATCATAACTGTAGCAAAATTACAGTTTTTTTTTTTTGCAGGACTGGGGTTCAAACTCATGACCTTGCACTTGCCAGGCAGGCACTTGTGCCTCAGAGCTATCTTCCCAGCCCCAAAATTACAGTTTTGAAGTAGCCATTATTTTTTGGTTTGGGGGTCACCACAACATGAGGAACTGTATTGTGGGGTCACGGCATTAGAAAGGTTGAGAACCAATGCTGTAGACTATTTCCTAAAATACAAAAAAAAAAAAAAAAAGGAAAGGGGAAAAAAAAAAAATCTAAGTTAAAGATCTCTGCAAAATATGAAAAGAGCTCAAAATAATTTAGTTTACCTTTCTCCATTTTCTGGATATTCAGAGGGTGAAGCCAGATCTTCTGAATCACGATTAACAGGGGAAAACAGATTGCTATTGTTAAGGTTCTTCAAGACCAGCTTCTTAATGCTCTTCCTATAAAAGACATACACACATACAAAGGTCAAACAAACAACTGTATTATCCACAATACCTACAAACTTGGGCCCTTCAAAAGGGCACTCTTGGGCCCGGCGGGATGGCTCAGTGGTCTAAAGCGCCTGCTTGGGAAAGCTAGGGTGGCTTCAGGGACCACGGTTTGATCCCCGGCACCACATGCTGTGCCAGTTCTGCCCTTGGGGCGGGCTGAGCCGGCCATAAAAATGAGTAAATAAATAAACAAAGTTTCTAAAACAAGAAAAAAAAAAGGGCACTCTTGTTCAACTTAGTGTTTTTTTTTTTTGTTTTGTTTTGTCTTTTTGAGAAGGGGTCTTGCTATGCAGTTCAGGCTGGCCTTGAGCTCACTTTTGTAGCCCAGACTGTTCTTGAACTTGCACTGATCCTCCTGCCTCAGCCTCCTAAATGCTGGGATTACAGGCGTGCACCACCATGCCTACCCCACTAGGTTTTTTTGCTTTTTAAGCTGATGTCTGACAATATTGCACTCTGTGGTTTGGAATAAAGCAAAGGCTATTTACAAAACTGACAATCCCTTTTGAGTACCCTCTTTCTCCTCTGAATCCCTTGAGCACTTTCACTCATAATAAATTTCCACTTGTTCTCAAAGCTTACCAAAAGAAAATTTTATAATTTACTTTTTTTTTTCTGATGAGAAAAGTATTTGCTTTGAAAAAAAAAAAAAAAATGAGGGGCTGGGGAGATGGCTCCGTGTCACGGGCGCCTGCCTGGCAAGTGCAAGGTCGTGAGTTTGAACCCTGGTCCCGCAAAAAAAAAAAAAAAAAAAAAAAAAAAAAAAAAAAAATGAGCCAGGTACAGTAGTGCATGTCTGCAAACCTAGCACTTAGGAGGCTAAAGCAGGAGGATCACCATAAATTCAAGGCTAGCCTAAACTACCAAGTGAGAACCTGACTCAAAAAAAGTCTCTAGCTATGAAAACATAAAAATTCAGAAATGAGCTGGGTGTGGTGGCTCACGCCTGTAATCCCAGCACTTGGGAGGCTGAGGCAGGAGGATCAGTGCGAGTTCAAGACCAGCCTGGGCTACAGAAGTGAGCTCAAGGCCAGCCTGAGCTGCATAGTGAGACCCTGTCTCAAAAAGGCAAAAGTGAGCTCAAAGCCAGCCTGAACTGCACAGTGAGACCCTGTCTCAAAAAAAATAAAAAATAAAAAATAAAATTCAGAAATGGAATGCCATGACATTCCACTGTCCTAATAACATTAAATATTTCACAGTATGACTTTCTTCAGGATATTTTCTATGTGTGTAGCACCACTCTAGGGAAATCATATAAGTGTAAATTTCGATGTTTATTAACTCTTCTATATATCTTCCTGTTTATTTTTCTGTGCATTGCTTAGACAAGTACTATACTGAGCTAAAATCTTTTACCCTTGCCATTTTCAATTCCACCAAAAAAACTACAAAAAAGTACTAATTTTTCAAAAACAAAACATGTATATACAAAACAATAAGCATAGTCAATGTTATGTTAACTACGGTTATCCTCGAGTTAATTATTTTTAATTTATTTTTTATTTTTTATTTTTTTTGTGGGACCAGGGTTCGAACTCACGATCTTGCACTTGCCCAGCAGGCACTTGTGCCTCGGAGCTATCTCCCCAGCCCCTTATTTTTAATTTAATTAACATTTTATTTTATGTATTCAGTACAGGGTCTCACTACCCGGCTCAGATTTGTAGTGACCTTCCTGTTTTCAGTCTCCTCAGCGCTGGGATTACACTATCATACCTGTATGGTGGCTGGTGTGGTATGGTGAAACATATGATGATGGGGATCAAACTCTGGACCCTATACTTGCCTAAACATGTGCTTAGTCTGCTGAGCTACCTTGCCAGAGCTTGATTGACATTTTATATTGAATTTAGATTAACAAAATCCAAACTCACTTGGGCATGAATGCTCCATTGGCTAGGGATGGTTCATCATCATCCAGCCCATCAAACAGATGTGATTTGGTTGTGCCCGCTGTTTGTAAAGCCTTGGGGCGGACTCTGGTGGCAGGGCGGGGTGTCAGTTTATAATGAGTAGGTGTAGTAAGAGCCTTCTGAGCTGCTGGATTTGTTGGTTTCAATCTCTGAAAAAAAAAAGAAAAGAAAAGCATCAAGGAAAGTTTGGCTTTAATGTATAAATCTGGCCTAAAATATCAGACCAGAGTTGAAACTTAACCTCTGCCATTAACCTGTTAGATACTTCCTGAAGTCTTCCTTAAAACAAGTATGTTATTAGGTATGTTGGCTCACTCCTGTAATCTCAGCATTTGGGAGGGAGAGGGAGGATAACTGCCAGGAATTTGAGGCCAGTCTTGGCTACTATATAAATGAAAAGGCCAGGGAGATAGCTCAGTGGCTTAAGCAGCCTGGCAAGTCACAAGGTCCTGAGTTCCAACCCCTGCAAAAAAAGTGAGGGCAAGTTAGTGCTTGCTTAGGCAAGCTTAGGCAGCCACAGGAACTTTGATTTGATCCCTTGCACCACATACTGTGCCAGCCCCATCCCCAAGGCAGGCTGAGCCGGCCATAATAAAAACCAACCAACCAGGATGCACTATACACGATCAAGCTGTCAATGTTTATTTTATTTACATTATTATTATTATTATTATTATTATTATTATTATTATTATTATTGATGGCTCAGCCTGCCCTGCAGGTGGGAGTGGTGCAGCATGTAGTGCTGGGGATCAAACTGTGGTTCCTGTAGTTGCCTAAGCAGGAGCTTTATACTGCACAGCCATCTTGCCAGCCCTAAATCCCCAGCCACCTTTTTTTTTTTTTTTTGCAGAACTGGGGATTGAACTCAGGCCCTACTGAGCTATTTGCCCGGTATCTATTTCATTCATTTTTGTCACTATCTTCTTATTTGTCTCTCAATACAAAGATCAAGCCTGTCAGCAAAGAAACAAAAGTTACTATCTGTACCCACAAAGGGGCAGAAAGAGCTCCCATTTACAATTTGGGGATGTCCTTGAAATCCATTTATATCTGTATCTACCCTTGAAACCACTCTGTGACGAGGGAACATACAGCAATCTGAGCATCTTGAAGAATCAAAACTACTGGTTCTTTAAAGGATGAGCAGGACCAGTGCCAGTGGCCACCCAGAGGGCTTTCTGCGTGGGTCTGGGTGAGGCCTGTGTTGCTTTGTAGCCAAAAGGGAACAGCTGACTACCTGAAGCTGGTAGTCAGAACTCAAAAGCATAGGGCCATGGCAAACTAGAGTACCACTGGTGCTCTAGACACTGCTCTACTGCCACTGCTGAGGAGAGCAGAGACTCATCTTCAGAGAACCTGTTATGGACTACATGGGACCTGTAGCTATGAATGCCCTACTACACAGGCTCACAGTCCGTCCACTCCATGGGACTTGACTTTGGAAGCCCAGGCTGTGTTTGCAGGATACTTCTTGGAAATTCCCAGATACCAGCTTCATTTTCATCCAGAAGCCACCCAGAGTAGAGATGCAAGATGCAAAGGCTATAGGATCTTTCAGACAAGAGTTTGAACTGAGCTTTGTCATTTCTGATCTACTATGTCTAAATTTTTTTTTTTTTTGTTTACTATGTCTAAATTTAAATATGTACCAGCTGCATATTTAATAACTTGCCAAATGCTTACTAATGAGTGTTAAACATCAAGGTACGACGCTTTAATACTGCATATACTTTAGTTGGAAATGTCTAGAATTACAGTATGTCTGATAGCTAATCATCTTATAGTCCCTTCTAATAATAATAATTAATAATAATAATAATAATAATAATAATAATAATAGTATACCTCTTCTTTCTTCTTGGGGTCTGACATGGGGTTCCGGAAAAGAGGAGAATCTCCAAAAGGTGAGTATGTCAGACTATTGAGATGCTGTTGGAGAACAGCCTGCTGGGCAGCAGAAGCATTTGGATCAGTCAAAGCTTTTCAAAAGAAGAAAAGGAAAAAATGATGTCATTAAACATTCAACATATTTTTAGCAAAGATCACTTCTGGGAGGAGGTCTTCACAATGTTCAGACTTGATGGCACTACCGAGAGGAAGGAATGGAATAAACTGAAAAAAAAAGTCATGAATTGAATAAACTAGGCAAAGATATAAAGATCATATCTTAGTAGATAATATACATAAAAATTCAATTACAAACTGCTCACTGTCACTAATAACCCAAGAAATGCAAACTAAAACAACCTTTGAGCCACAGAGACAGCTCGGCACCTGTTTGGCCAGTGTGAAGTCATGAATTCAATTGCTGGTACCAAAAACAAAAACAAAAACAAACTTGAAGAAATGCTTTATACATACCTCAACATTACTGGCACAACTGTATAAAGTTATGCTCTCTCACCTCTAGTAGTTTTAAAAAATAATCTAAACTAAAAGAAACAATGAAAACTAAAAAAAGGCCGGGCGTGGTGGCACACGCCTGTAATCCCAGCACTTGGGAGGCTGAGGCAGGAGGATTGGTGCGAGTTCGAGACCAGCCTGGGCTACAAAAGTGAGCTCAAGGCCAGCCTGAACTGCATAGCGAGACCCTGCCTCAAAAAGACAAAAAAAAAAAAAAACTAAAAAAAATGACAATATATACAGCAAGTACTTTACTTTTGTTTTGCAATTTAAAACATGGGATATTTAACCTGATGATTTAAACTGATAAATGTATCTATGTGTTCATCGCAAATTTCAAGATTCTGAAACAATGTATGTATCCTTCATTAAGATAAAGTATGTGTCCTACATTAAGATAATGGCCATGCTATATTCATGGTGGGTCATAAATAAAAATTAGTAACTATATAACTGTAGATATATAAAATCATGGGGCCAACAAGATAGCTCAGTGGACTAAAGCGCCTGCTTAGGAAAGCTTAGGCAACCACAGGGACCGCAGTTTGATCCCCTGCATCACAGGCTGCGCCAGCCCCACCGCCAGGGGAGGTAGAACCAAACATAACATAAACTTAAAATAAACAAAGTAAAAAAAAAAAAAAAAAAAAGAAAAAGAAAAGAAATACAAAAGCATCTGTGACACAGTAAATGAAAATCCAGGGAAAATATTTTAGAGGCCATAGGTGTAGTTTAGTAAAAAGCTTGTTTAGCACACATGATGCCGACATAAATAAACACAGCAAATCATCTTTATTAATGGCATTCTTATCCCAACTTAAGTTAACAGGCATCAGTTTCCAAAGTGCTGGGATTGTAGGTGTTTACCACCACACCAGAATTCAATGGGGGCTGGGGAGATAGCTCTGTGGCACAACTGCAAGTGCAAGCTCCTGACTTTGAGCCTGGACCCAGAAGAAAAAAAAAAAAAAAAAAAGCAAAAGCAAAAGGGCCTGTGAAATGGTTCAGTAGTCCAAAGCGCCTGCTTAGGAAAGCTTAGGCAACTGCAGGGACTGCAGTTCGATCCCCAGCACATGTTGGGCCAGCCCCACCCCCAGAGCAGGCTGAGCCAGAAATTAAAAAAAAAAAAAAAAAAAAAAAAAAAAAAAAAAAAAAAAAAAAAAGACGTATCAGGGACCAGGGAGGTAGCTCTGTGGCACAGATGCCTGCCTGGTAAGTGTAAGGTCATAACTTTGAACCTCAGCCCCCCACACACAAAATAGGCACGCAGAAAGTATAGGCCACTGCTAAGAATAGCTGCACACACCTGCAATTGAATCACTCTAGAAGGCTGAGGCAGAAAACTGCCAGTTTGAACCCAACCTAGCAATTTGATGAGATCTTGAACTTGATGAAATTCTGACTTAAAATAAAAAATAAAGGCTGGATATATAACTTGATACAAATGTCCTGGGTTCGATATCTCCAGTACCACAGAAATAAAGAATAAGAAAGTATTCAATAATATTAGAATTAACACAGCATATTATTTTGGGGACTGCACAAAGAGAGTAAGAGAAATTTTACAAAGCTCTATTTTTTTTGATAGTGATCCTGTTTCTTCAGTTAACCATTTAAAAAAATCTATGATAGGTTTTGACCTATAGCAGGTGATCCCATCATTTACCAGGTATCGGCCATCTCACTTGAGCTTGTTCAAAGGAATATGATCTTCCTTTAATAGCTGATTTTTTTTTTTTTTCCTCTTCTTTTCTGGGACCAGGGATTGAACTCAGGCCCTTGTGCTTGCCAGGCACGCGCTTATTCTACTCAGCTATTTCTCTGGCCCCCTGATCTTCCTTTAACAAAACCAAATACAATTAGGAAAGGTTATGAGCAAGTTTTATTGTGGCATTATAAAATGTTTCCTATGTTTACTTGTTAAAATATACAGAGAGAGCTGATGTATTAGCAAAATTAACAGAACCAACAAGCACTACTTAACCTAATACTAGTATACATTTGATTCTGGACCTAACAATATTTTTTCTTTTTTCGGGGGAGGTGGTTGTTGTTTTAGTTTTTCTGGGGCAGAGTCTTACTATATAGTTCAAAATGGCCTCAAAATCATGGTGATCTCCTGCCTCAACCTCCAGAATGTGGGATTACTCCCAAGATGTGTGCCACTATACCAAGCATGACATTTTTAAAGGTACCAAATAGCTAAGTCATGACCAAATACAGTACAAAAAATGAACTGTATGAAAAAAAAACAGAAGAAAAAAAGAAAAAAACCCACAAGAAACTGATAATAATTTATCTGGGGACTAGCCAGATAGGCCAGTGGATTCAAGTGCCTGCTTAGGCAGACATAGCATCTGGGGATCTGATCCCAAGCCTGCTATGCCCGGTGCTGATGCCACTGCTAGTGCCAGCCCCACCCCTAAGGCACACAGAGACAGCAATTGAGAATGGGCATGGTGGCATGTACTCCTATAATCCTAGCACTTGGAAGGCTGAAAACAGGAGGATCACTATGAGTCTGATCTGTGTAGTGAGACCCTGTACTAAATTCACAAAATAATAATAATAATAATTTTACCTCAAAGGAAGGCAGTGAGTTACCCTAACCCCCACACACATACGTGCACATAATTAGTTTTGCTTAGGTTTAAAAGTAGAATTACTGAATGAAAATTCCATAGAAGCAGGGTGGTTAGATTTCTACACAATCTGGACAATGACTGGACCACTTTGCAAATGAAACCACAGGCTGACAAGATAGCTCAGTGGACTAAAGTGCCTGATTAGGCAAGGGCAGGCACTCAGGATGGATCTCATGTACCACATCCCACAAAAAGCCTGCTCCCTGGGTAGGCTAAGCCCCCCGAAGTCACTAGGAGTCTGAGCTGTGTAGTGAAACCCTGTACCAAGTAAATAAATCTTTAAAAAATAAAATTGAGAGGACTTTTGGCAGAGGTACTGGGGATCAAACTCAGGACCTTGTGCTTGCCAGGCAGGTGCTTAAGACGCTGAGCTATCTCTCTGGTCCCCTGAGTGAAAGAACTTCTGAGTAATATCTGATTTGTACACTACTTATACTAAAATGAAATGTGTTGGCACATAACCCATACCCACAAACACAACAGTGACAGGGAGATTTTTTTTCTTTATTTTTTAAAAAGAACTTATTTATTTTATTTTATTTTTTTTCCTTGTTTCAGAACTTTTTGTTTGTTTATTTATTTTTATGGCTGGCTTGGCCTGCCCTGGGGGCAGGGCTGGTGCAACATGTGGTGCTGGGGATCAAACCGTGGTCCCTGCAGCTGCCCAAGCTTTCCTAAGCAGGCGCTTTAGACCACTGAGCCATCCTGCCGGGCCCTTTTTCTTTTTAATTTCTAACAGAAAGAAATATTGTGATATCAGGGTCAACACAAAATCTCAAAGGTTTCAGAGAAATTTTTAAAAATTCTAATTATTAACATTCATTTTTAAAAATACTGTATCTAAGACCTAGGTGTTTGAAAAAATAGAACATTCAGAAAGTAAGAATTCTTTTTTTTTTTTTTTTGTCTTTTTGAGACAGGGTCTCGCTATGCAGTTCAATCTGGCCTTGAGCTCACTTTCGTAGCCCAGGCTGGTCTCGAACTCGCACCGATCCTCCTGCCTCAGCCTCCCGAGTGCTGGGATTACAGGCGTGCGCCACCACACCCGGCTAAGAATTCTTATAAATTAAAAATCTGAAAAAAATCTGAAGAGTATTTACAAAGCCAAAAAACTTCTAGGAAATTAGAACAGTTTGAGGGTCAGGGAGATGGCACAAACGTATGCCTGTCACGTGCAAGGTCCTGAGTTTGATACTCGGATGGGGGGGGTTGATACAAGTATTAAGATTAAACACACTCCCACACAATCAAAACAGTAAAATTTCAGAAAAAAAGGATAATTCTAATGCTTTCAAAGTTGTGTAGAACAGGTCACATAAGAATTGGAAAGGTATTAGATCATCAGTAATGGTTGCTGCAAGGAATAAGATCAAATTTGCATGGATAAATACATATATCCCACTTCCAAATTTTGTTAACACTTAATTAAATTTTTAAAAAACTTAGTATTTGGTACAGGATCTCACTACACAGCTTGGACTCACAGTGATCCTGCTGTTTTTCTGCCTCTGCAGCACTGGGATTACAGGCACACATCATCACACCCGGTCTTGGTGGTTGGCTCAGTGTATCCTGGGGCTGGGCTGGGCTGGCATGAAGTGCCAGGAATTGAGCCCTGGTCCCTGCGCTTGCCTAAGCAGGTGCTTAGTCCTATGAGCTACCTTATTAGCTTGGTTAACATTAAATTGTAAGGAATGAAGATATTTTCAGACCTATTAAGTCCTCAAAGTTTACGACTCAAATGTATATCATTTACCAATATATTCCAGAAAATTCAGGAAATAAAGAGGGGAAATTCTCAACACAGCAGTTCTGAGTACATACAAAGGGAATATCCTGGGGCAATAATGAAGGCGTAGAGAATAATCATTTTCTATTGCTGCAAGAGAATAGAGGAATAAGAAAAAACGATCCTTGGGGCCCAGCGGGATGGCTCAGTGGTCTAAAGCGCCTGCTTGGGAAAGCTTGGGTGGCTTTAGGGACCGCGGTTCGATCCCCGGCACCACATGCTGCACCAGCCCTGCCCTCAGGGCGGGCTGAGCCGGCCATAAAAATGAGTGAAGAAACAAACAAAAGTTCTGAAACAAGAAAAAATAAATAAATAAAAGAAAAGAAAAGAAAAGAAAAAATGATCCTAGCAACTGGGAGGCTGAGGCAGGAGGATCAGTGCAAGTTCAGGACCAACCTGGACAACAAAAGTGAGCTCAAGGCCAGCCTGAACTGCATAGTGAGACCCTGTCTCAAAAAAGAAAAAGAAAAAGAAAAAACGAGCACGGGGCGTGAGTGAAGAATTCTGCTATCAGTTTTAGCAGTCTGAAATAAGATCATGGGAGTTAATACAGGGTAAAAAGAACTTGCCCATGTATGTACAAGTGTACTATATATACTGGGCAGTGATATTTTTATATGATATTAAGCAAATGCTGGCTTCATCTGAGCTTTCCATTACTCAAACAACAGAAGACAGAGACATTAACAATTACAGAACTATTAACTATATCAATATAAAACCATAGGCCCGAAACTAGGTGCAGTGGTGCCGCCTTCAACAACCCAGGAGTCTGGGTGACTGAGGCCAGAGGATCACAAGTTTAAGTCCTACCTGGTAAATTAACAAGACCTAGTCTTGCTAAGAATTAAAAATAAAAGGTTGGGTATATAGGTCAGTGCAAAGGCCCTGGGTTCAATCCCAGTATTGCCACAAAGAAACAACGAAGTAAGATAAAGAGAAAGGTAAGTTAAGGTCATTAGTATCATTTCACAAAGGAGAAGCAAGACACTATTATTTGGTTGACAGAATAAAAGAAAAAGAAAACAAACAAGAAAAAAGAGGTACACAGCTTAAATTTTCCAAAGTTTCTAAAAATGTAGCACATGTATTATGGTAGTACATATGAAATTAATAAAGTAGAAACTAGTTTTCCTTCTAACTAACTCACACTGTAGCTGTGTCAAGTGATACTAATTTTTCATTTCCAAGAATGTGTTTTCTATAAAAATATTCAAAAACTGTTAAGCTTAAGTTAGAAATAAAGGTGAAAGGATAGTACAGAAACTAGGAACGAGTATTTAAAAGGAATGAAGTGTAAAAAATGTTTCAGTTGATAAAACTAAGACTGGCAGAAATCAAAAAGGTACAACTGACAAGCAAGCTCATCTAGCATAACAAGTTAGATTTCATTTAATTTAAAAAACCAGCGTAAGTACAAGTATTTTCTGGAATATAGTGCAACTACATCATTTAGCCATAGAGCTTAATAACATTCCAGATGAATTAAAAATAGCAAAAATGAGGTATCTCAGAAACTAGGGCTAGGAATCCGGAAACAACAAGGCCAGGATCTAACTCCCCCCATACTGTCTTGGTAGAGATGAGATGGGTGAGTAGAAAATCAAGTCAGCAACTATTAGCAAGAAATAAACAGTGTAAAGCCTTCTAAGGTGACTGACACTTACCTACTGGGGCCTGGGGGGCACCAAAGCCCAAAGTGGCTGTCGTAGTATTAAATCCAGGGGCCCCAAAGGCTCCTGTACCAAGAGGCCCTCCGATCTTAGGTTGGTTGTTCCCAAACAAAGATGCCTGTCCAGCACCAAGAGCTACGGAGACAAGAGGAAAGAAAAAGCGCCACAGAAGTTCCTTTGAATGTTAGCCAGAGGTCAGTTACTCAAAAATATTATACATTTGGAAACTTTAAATGACCAGTCATTTCAACAAGAGCTAATATGGCAAATGCTTTCTGTGCTTCAGTTTCCTCAAGTGTAACATGAGATTATAGTGCACAGCTTAAGTATTCTAAGATTAAAAATGAATAAACATGTGTGAAGCATTTAGATGTCTGTACATACTAAATATAATCATTCAGCATTAGCTAATACAACTGAAGTAAGAGCTATCACTATTCTACAGATGAGAAAATGGAGGGTTTAGTAATTAATTCAGTACATAACAAATGATGTAAACAGTACAAATGCAGTTCAAACTCTGGTACAATTGACAAGATAACCATCACAAAAACTGCTTTAACCAGACATACTTGTTTAATGAATAGCTAAATATCACACAATAAGGTTACTGAACAAATCCAAGTTTGAACCAGACTGGCTGGAATTAGAATTCACTGCAGAAAATTAGTAACTTTATTTTATTTTTTTGTCTTTTTGAGACAGGGTCTCGCTATGCAGTTCAGGCTGGCCTTGAGCTCACTTTTGTAGCCCAGGCTGGTCTCAAACTCGCACCAATCCTCCTGCCTCAGCCTCCCAAGTGCTGGGGTTACAGGCGTGCGCCACCACGCCCAGCTCTGAGGGACTACTGTATTTTATTTTATTTTTTTGTCTTTTTGGAAAATTAGTAACTTAAAAAAAAAAACAAAAAAACTTGTAATTTCAGGGCTGTGTGTGCGTGTGTGTGTGTATCTTAGTAGTTGCACACTTCACTAATGTGAGCAAGGCCCTTGCTTTGATCCTTTGAACAACAACAAAAAATAAATACTTAGACCCAAAAAATGTAGTACAGGAATATGGGAACTGCTCTGAGGTCACAGCAAAGAGATGAATGGCAGTAAGTCTACGGAGAACGCATTTAGCATAGTCAGTAAAGGCAAGCACTGAAAAGATAAACTGCTCCCTGTACAACTTAACCAAAGATAAGATCCTGTAACAATGCAGTTTAGGGATAAGGTGTAAGACTTCTGTAAGTCCTAACCAGTTAGTCATTAGTATGAGCTCCAAGGAAAGTTAAAATTACATTATTCCCTAAAAGACAATCATAGCATAGATTTTAGGATTTTTCTTTTCTCTGGTAGTTCATCACTTGTCTCCCCCTTGCAAAACTTAGATGAAAACTAAATACATAAAAATTAAAAAAAAAAAAAAATTGATGGAGTAGGTACATGTACCAACTCTCCTAGATGAATGTAATCATGTACTGTAAACATATATACTAGTAAAATTAAAAACTTTAAAAACAAATTTTTTCAACTTTGCAGCAGCCCTAGATACAGATGAAACAGTCTAAAACGTTTATTTCAATAAACCACAAAATAATAAAAACTAACCATTGGGCTAGCAAGACGGCTCAGTGGTCTAAAGTACAAGTGCCTGCTTAGGAAAGATTAGGCAACCACATGGGTTGATCCCCAGCACCATATGCTGACCCACCCCCAGGGCAAAGGTGAGCCAGTCATTTAAAAAAAAAAAAAAAGAATTGTAAAGTTCCAGTGATTTGAAAAGTAACTTTCATAAAATAACTTGAGCATAGACTGTTATAATTTATCACCGGAAAATTGTTTTACTCAACTCTATTATTTTATGTACAAATGGCACTGAATGTCTAATGAAGAGACATTCTGAGTGAGACATAATATTGTGAGTGTGATAATCTGTCACTATAGGAAAAGGTGCTGTATTTACAGCTAGTTATGTGCATAAGGAAGCTATACTGTGTAGCAAAAGGCTAACTAGTCTTAGAAATTACAAGTATATTCAAGGAAAAAGTGAAAATGGTTATGCTCCTTTTGAGATCTAACAAATGTTATAATTTTATCTTTGTTATCTATTAATTTTTACTACTTTATTTTTTAAGACAGCATTTCACTGTGTAGTCCAGGCTGCTCTAAAACTCACTTTATTGCCCAGACTGGTCTTAAATTTGCTGCAATCCTCTTGCCTCAGTTTCCTGAGTGTTAGGATTGCAGGCATGTGCTGCCATACCCTGCTCTATTAGCTTTGAACAGATTTTTCTGTGTACTTCTTAGTATAAAAATCAATTTTACTAAATGGAACCATAAACTTACTCATGAAAAATGTTAATTAAAACTGCCAATAAATGGTTTACAACTGATAGTGCTCATGACAGTTACTATCAACTCTAAAACAAAAAAACTGATAAACCCAGTTTGATTACTGTTCTTCATTTTGAACACATGGGGGCAAAAATCACATGCTACACATTTATTTATTTATTTTCTTGTTTCAGGACTTTTGTTTGTTTATTTATTTTATGTCCGGCTCAGCCTGCCCTGAGAGCAGGGCTGGCGCAGCATGTGGTGCCAGGGATCGAACCGTGGTCCCTGCAGCCACCCAAGCTTCCCCAAGCAGGTGCTTTAGACCACTGAGCCATCCCGCTGGGCCCCAGTTTATGAAAAATTTTTAAACAAAGACTGGCCATGTAAATCTAAACATTTAAAAGAAGAAAAATCTTTCAAATTTGAACATTTATTATTTATACAATCAACTATTCATCAAGTGCCCAAGGCCTACAAGAAAATTTACATTTGTTGAAGTCTGACTGAATCCTGATGACTCAAAATGAGAGGCCGCATGGATAAGCTAATGCCACCCTCATATAGTGCAATGACATTTTATGTGTCATAAAATGTAAAGCTTGTAACATGTTTACATATAATGTTGCAAAGCCACAACTATGCTTTAGCAGATGTGATCATCAGGATTTCCAACAGTCTCTGCTTACTCCTATAATTCTTTCTCTACATGATCTATCGTTGTTAAGGCTAGGAGTATAAAATTTTTCACTGATTTATCTGTTGAGTTTCTGTGTACAAAGCAGCAGGAGGAATAACATAGAGCAAAAATGTTGACTTGTTTCTTGGTACAGAGGCACAAGCTTATAATCCCATCTACTTGGGAGATGAAGCAAGAGGATGGTTAGTGTAGGCAATTTAGTAAGACAGTGTCTCAAATTTTTTTTCCTATACCAGGGACTGAACTCTGGGATCTTACACTTACCAGGTAGGCACTCATGCCACTGAGCTATCTCCCCAACTCAAAATAAAAAATTTTAAAAGGGTAGGGATATATATATATATATATAGCTACTGATAGAGCACTTTCCCAGCAGGCCCAAAGCCCTGGGTTCAATCCCAACTATGACCAAAACAAAAAAAGTGATTTGCTTTATGTGGGAGGACATTTATAAAAAGAAAAAAACATAAAAACAAGACAAAATATAAAACAAAAAACAGATACAGAGCAAGGTGGAGCATGCCTGTATTCCCAGCACCTGGGAGGTAGAGGCAGGACAACCACAAGTTCAAGACATAGTGACTTCAAGGCCAGGTTCAACTATATAGTAAGATAAGACCTTTTGTAATATTGTACTATAGAAGACGTTTCTAATCTTAACTTGCAAGACCAGAAGCTATACAGAATATAACCACATAAAAATAAACCACATGAAGCCGGGCGTGGTGGCGCACGCCTGTAATCCCAGCACTCGGGAGGCTGAGGCAGGAGGATCAGTGCGAGTTCGAGACCAGCCTGGGCTACAAAAGTGAACTCAAGGCCAGCCTCAACTGCATAGCGAGACCCTGTCTCAAAAAGACAAAAAAAAAACACATGAAAATTTGTCTAGGAACAAAATTAAATGACTAAAAACACCTAGTTAAGCTAGGCATGGTAATGCACTCATGTTATCCTAGCACCCTGAGAGATTAAAGTAAAAGACTTTTCAGTCTTCCATACCTGGGAAGACCATGCCCTCAAAGTAAAAAATATGGGGCTGGCGAGATGGTTCAGTGGTCCCAAGTACCTGCTTAGGCAAGCAAGCTTAGGCAACTGCAGGGACCATGGTTCAATCTATAGCACCACAGGCTGCATGAGCCTCACCCCCAGGATAGGCTGAGCTGGCCATAAAAAATTTTTTAGAAGTAAAAAAATATCTAGCTCAGTGCAAAAATCTTAGGTATCACAAAGGGAGAGAGGGGGGTAAAAAAAAAGACTTTGGTGAGTAGAGTTTTCAGCAGAACTTTTTTAAATTGATGATGCAAGAACAATAGGTACTCAATAGAAACTGTTTTGAATTTTGTGCTTTGTTCTTTTGCAGGGCTAATGAAGGTGGTAGGGCCTGGCAGGATGGCTCAGTGGTCTAAAGTGCCTGCTTAGGAAAGCTTGGGCAGCTGCAGGGACCGCAGTTTGATCCCTGGCACCCCAAGCTGCGCCAGCCCTGCCCTCAGGGCAGGCTGAGCTGGCCATAAAAGTAAATAAAGTTCTGAAACGAGAAAAAATAAAAAATAAAAAAATAATGAAGGTGGTAGATATTCTTCTGCAATGACCTATGGTAGGCTAATGAATGAGTTCTAAGTGTTCAAGACAGGCTATATTCACATGCAGCTTAACACAGTAAATACAGATTCAATTTACAGTATTTTCAATTTATAATAGGCTTATTAAAATCCCACCCTAAATTGAGAAGCACATGTATTTTAACACTGGGTTTCAATTAATAAAATATAAGTAAGCCGGACGTGGTGGCTCACGCCTGTAATCCCAGCACTCGGGAGGCTGAGGCAGGAGGATTGGTGCGAGTTCGAGACCAGCCTGGGCTACAAAAGTGAGCTCAGGACCAGCCTCAACTGCATAGCGAGACCCTGTCTCAAAAAAAAGACAAAAAAAAAAAAAAAAAAGTAAAAAAAACTTTAAAAGAGTCCTCTTTAATATTTTTACTCACACAAAAGCTATGTTTTTCTCTAGGGTTTAAAGCAATTATTAATGTTCTGAGATCACACTATGCCAAAAAACAGACCTTTTAGTTTTTCTTTTTTCTTTTTTTTTTTGTAGGACTGCGGTTTGAACTCATGAGCTTGCACTTGCCAGGCAGGCGCTTGTGCCACGGAGCTATCTCCCTGGCCCCTAGTTTTTATTTCTTAAAAAATTTATGTGTTAGAAATTAGATATGTTTAAATAAAACTGTACCAAACAATAAAAAAATAAGGCATTAAAAAATTAAGCTAAGAAACACAAATTCAATCAGCACAGACTAGAAGATAGAAATGTTTAAGATGCCCACCTGTACTAACAGTGAGAAGTGTGTAAAATGAACACCTATTTCCATTACCAGTGAAAAAAAGCCCAATAAACCATATGCAGTGGCACGCGCTTGTAGTCTTTGCTACTTAAGAGGTCAAGAGGGCAGGGTTCCATAATCCTAGGAGTTTAACACCAGCCTGAGCAATATAGCCAATTCAAAGAAAGAACCAAAAATATCCATGCTTGGCAAAGCAGTTATTTTTAAAGAGACAGATCTATAGATAGTGATCAAAAAGAAAAAGTAACTAAGAATATGTAAAATGAAAATGTAAGTCACTGTAAAGTATATAACGCAGTTCTTTTTAAACATATTTTACTATATCAAAACATGCACACATACATAACAGAAACAGAACTTTTATTAGAAGGATAATAAATTCGTTGTGTACAATGATACTTAATTGTAGTTCAGGCTCTAAAATCCTACTTACAGCCCATTACAGTAATACTATGATGAATGAATATATCTTGGCCTTTACTTTAAAAAAAAAATTCATTCATACAGCACTGGGCATATGGCATTGTAGCAGAGCACTTGACTAGCATGTGTGAGGTGAGGTCCTGTATTAAAAACCCAGTACCACCACCACCAAAAACAAAACCAAAATCACTCACATAAGGTGTGGTTATTGTTAAGAATATAACCAAAACCCTCTATATAAACATATGAACAAATGTTTACATATAAGCATGTTCAAATAACGCACAGAAAGGTGTCTCACAAGATACATGCCAAGGCTGGCGAGGTAACTCAGCAGACTGAGTGCCTGTTTAGCCAAGTGCAGGGATGAGGTTCAATTCTCAGCACCACAGGCCACGCTGGCTCTGACTCTGCCCCCAGGAGTGTTGAGCCAGGCCACCAAGACTGAGTACCAAGCATGGTGGAACAAGCCTGTAATCTCAGAGCTGGAGAGGCTGAAAACAGGAGGATCATTATGAGTCTGAGCTTTGAAGTATGACCCTCTACCAAATACATTAAAATGAAAACAAAAAGATACATGCCAAATTTTCAGGACCTAGTACTTCACAGCTGAAAGTTTACCAGAACTTCTATCTTTTATTTTAAAAAGGAAATGAAAGTAACACTGCATAATAGAAAAAGAGAATAATTAACACAGAAAGAAAGACAACAGATAATCATGGAAAAAAGTAGTTTGCAACTAAATAACTATATGCAAGTCATATGAACTAGAAAAAGTAGAAAAAATGTATGGCTAAACAATTTTAACTGCATATACTTTAACAATTATCCATTTTATGATGACAATCCCTTGATAACATGATTCTCAAATGCACTGAAAAATAAATGACAGTAAGAATAGGGGAAAGAGGACGTCCAAGATCTGTACTCACAGTGGAAAGCACTGAAAGGTATGCACAGACCTTGTAAAACTCAAAGTATTTTTTTTCAAAGTATTTTTAAATTACTTTTTAAGATAAATGTGTTGATGTTTGCTAGGTAGTGATGCACGCTTTAATCCCAGCTACTAGGTAGACTGAAGAAGGAAGATGGAAAATTGAAGCCCAATCTGGGGAATTTATAATGAGAATCTATTTTAAATAAATAAATAAAGAAAGAAAGAAAGAAAGAAAGAGGGGTTGGGATTGTAGCTCAGTGGTATAGCAACACTGGTTTAAATCCCCAATACTAAAAATAACAAAATAATAATAAAATATAACACTTAAAACCTCTACCAACAGTTTGGGACCCAGTACAGTATTAATTGTTGTGTTTTACAAATCCACTTGCAAAAATAAAAACATTGGTCTCATTTTCAGGCACATAATCAAATGGAACTCTTCAAGTTCCAGCAATCTGAAAACCAAGACATTACTTACTAAAACTCACGGTGGTAGTTCCTTACCTGTTCCAAATCCTGTGCCAAGCCCTGTTCCCAGAGCCCCAGGTGCAGGTTTATTTCCAAAAATATTATTCCCACTAGTATTTGTGCCAAAACCTAAAAAGACAGAAGAATGAGAAGACTGTATATTTAACATACTCTCAAATTTGTCTGTAAGGGAATTTAATCCAGAGCAGTCTGACTTAAAAGTTTTGCTTCTTTATTTATATTTATGATCTAAAATGACAGGCTAACAATTATTTCTCAAAATTATGACACCTCTAAAAATTATTTGGAATTATTTATCTGAAGATCTATACAAATAGAATGCTATTACAGTATTTCAGTAGCATAATCTTGGATAAAATCTGTTATACTTTGAACTCATACCTTTGTCCTTTTTACTTTTTCATATTTTCTAAAACATAGTTTTAAAATTAGGAACAAAAATAAATAAATAAAATTAGGAACACAGGGGCCTGGCGGGATGGCTCAGTGGTCTAAAGTGCCTGCTTGGGGAAGCTTGGGTGGCTTCAGGGACCGTGGTTCAATCCCCAGCACCACATGCTGTGCCAGCCCTGCCCTCAGGGCGGGCTGAGCCGACCATAAAAATGAGTGAATAAACAAATAAAGGTTCTGAAACAAGAAAAAATTTAAAAAAAAATTAGGACCACAAAGATAAAATGTTCCATAGTTTAGTGGTAGGAATAGTTTTAACAATATAATAAAGTTAAAGGTTTTCTTACAATCACAAAGAACCTAATCAGTTAGATGCTAGAAATACGCTAGAATATGCCATGTATTTCTTGTGAGAAAAAAATATTTAATAAAAAAAATTCTGACGCCAGTCAATAAGTTTTCATATTTATTTCATAACATTTCACTCTTGAACTATCAACTTAACACAAGATAATGTCCAACATTAAAAGAAAATAAATGTGCATAAGCTTTGAAACTAGTCCATTTAAAAGGTTCAGAAACTCCATGCAGACTTTTCACATTACTTATAGGAAAAGAAAGTCATTGCCTCAAACTTTTTGTAAAAATAATGTCAAAAAATAAAAATACACTAGTGAACTTAAAGGTTCTTCCCCAGAAAAAAATTACCTATAAAAAAAATCTTTAGCAGATTCTGTTTCAAAAAGATGGATCTGGTATGAGGAGTATGTGGATGACACTCAAGCAACCTAAAGGAACAACCAAGGACTCAGCTAGTTAAGAAAAAACCCCACAACTATCTTGAGCTGATTGCTTCCACTATCAGAGCTGATGGAGTTGAACATGACTTTCACTGTGACTTGCCCTTAATTTTTTGTTTGTTGTCCAGATGTACTCACCAGCTACCTGTCAACAAAACAAAGCTGGGTGTGGTGGCTGACGCCTCTAATCCCAGCACTTCGGAGGCTGACCAGCACTTCGGAGGCTGAGACAGGAGGATCACTGCAGTTTGAGATCAGCCTGGGCTACAAAGTGCATTCAAGTCCAGGCTGGGGCTGGAGAGAGAACTCAGCTGTTCTGCCTGGCAAGCACAGACCTGTTTGATCCCCCATACCACTGCAACTTGGTGTGCTGCTGCACACCTGTAATTCCAGGGCTGAAGAAGCTGAGACAGGGGGCTCGGCAGGATGGCTCAGTGGTCTAAAGCGCCTGCAGGCGGCTGCAGGGACCGTGGTTTGATCTCCGGTACCACAGGCTTCGGCAGCCCTGCCCTGCCCTCAGGGCAGGCTGAGCTGGCCATAAAAATAAACAAACAAAAGTTCTGAAACAAGGAAATAAAATTAAAAAAAAAAAAAAAAAAAAAAAAAAAAAAAAAAAAAAAA
>PVJA010024758.1:0-31510 GCA_004027025.1 Myocastor coypus
GCTGGTGTTGAACTCAAAACCATCCTCCTGCCTTAGCTTCCCAAATGCTGGGATTACAGGCATGTGCCAACACCACGTCTGGTCTATGTGTCTTGAGTTGTTCTTTAAATCATTCTTGTAAGACATAATATCAGGAACTGTACCTACATTAAACTAAGGAATCTGAGTTCCAGAATCAGTCAAGGGTTTACTTAGGGCAATGTTAACTAGATAGTGGTTGCCATTGATACCAGAATACACATTTTTCAGCGTACTCTGTGCTTTGTGAATGGTGAAAGAAGAAATAGCTCCTCCATATTTCTGGGAAAAATTTGAGAGACTTTAAATATTTTACTTTGTTTTGCAGTACTCAGTATTGAATCTAAGGCCTTTGCACAGAATTGCATCTCAAGTTCCTTTTGAGACAGGGCCTTGCTGATTGTGGAAATTTAGCAGCACAGTGGGATTCAGGAGTTCTTACTAATTGCAACTTATTGTTTCTGTAGCCCATGCTAGACCCAGTCATCCTTACTACAATCCAGGATGTGCGGAGTGTGGAAGAGAAAGACCTGAAAGATAAGGTACCTTCTGTGGCCCGCCAGATAGACTCTAGTGCAGTGGTTCTCAACCTGTCTAATGCCATGACCCTGCAATACAGTTCCTCATGTCGCGGTGACCCCAAACCAAAAAATAATTTTGGTGGCTACTTCGAAACTGTAATTTTGCTACAGTTATGATTCGGAATGTAATAAATAACATTTTATGAGGGCTTTAGGCAACCCCCACTGGGGTTGCAACCCACAGGTTGAGAACCACTGCTCTAGTGCCAAGTGGTCCATCTAGCAGAGCCCAGACTCAGAAAAGCTTGCATAGAATTACTGTCTGGAGTCTGATGGCATAATGTTACTACTCATCAAATTAATTTCACATTCCATCTCCAAAAAAGCTATTTCAGAAACACCAGTGGCTGGTGTTACCTCAATAATTAGAAGAGATATAGTGTTTGTAGTCTGTGTTCACTATTTTAATTCTGCTGATCTGATTTTGCAATCAGTATGCTAGTGTAAAAGAAAGTATAGAATAATACAATATTAGAAGCTTATTTTTGGAGTCATTTAAAGTGGTTTTAACATTTAACATGGTTTATCATTCTTGGATTTTTCTGGACGGTGTGAGGTTGCTTACCAATGTACTTATTTTCTTTTGAGCAAAATGTAGTTAGCTGGTTATGTAGAATATCAGATACCTTCAGTCTATTGTTAATCTTTATTGTATATATTTGTAAATTGTCATCAAAATGTTTACAGTTCTTTTTTTTTTTTTTCTATTTTTATTAAATTACAGAGACTGGTTAGTATCCCTGAGCTCTTGTCTGCCATTAAGTTACTTTGCATGCGCTTCCAACCTGATCTTGTGACGATTGTGGATGACCTTCGACTCGATATCCTCCTGCGCATGCTGAAGTCACCACACTTCAGTGCTAAGATGAATTCACTCAAAGAGGTAAGCTTTATACTTGCATCTACAAGATACAAGACTCAGGACTTTCTACTGAATCTTCTGGTTGTTAATATGTTGAGAAAAACAGAATATTTCTCATTCATATAAAGAAGAAATAATAGTGATTAAGTAGGAAATGACATATATATATATTTATGATAGTAATAAAACCATCTTATTTGTACTACTTTTTTGTTTTTATTTTAAATTTTATTTGGTGCAAGGTTTCACTCATTTGTATTACTTTTAAAATGTATTATCTGAAATAGTTAATGTTTTGTGACATTTCCTATAATGTAATCGCTCAGAATATGTAACTTGAGATTTTTTACCCTAAGGGGCATGTACGTTAGACTAATCCTGATTAGTATTAAGATGGAAAAAAGAAAATGACTACAACTGTGTTGGTCTGCAGAAAATGGTGGAAGTGATGTTTTGTAGCTCCCTAAACTTGTGCTAGGTCCACAAAAGCAGTGCAGAGAGTTTGGCAAATAACAAGTGAAGCCAAGACAGTAGTTGCAATTCCAGTGGTCGTTCTGCAGCTCGGGCTTAGTTAGGAATCACGGTTCTTAGCTGCAAGTGAAATAAAGTAATGTTGAACCATTTCAGGCCAAAAGGGGAACATACTGGAAGAGGACTTGGCTGTTGCATATGAATATAAGGTTGACAGAGGGGAAGGGACACTGACTAGAATTTGAAGCTGACTACTGTGGGACTTTGGCCAAGTCATTTCTGTGCTCTTCTGGGCATATTGGCCACACCCCCTTTCTACCTGCAGCGTGACATCTTTCGTACAGTAAAGCTCATGGCCGTGGATAGCTTTCAAGTTTCACACCCTGTGGTTCTCATCATCCACGAAGGACTAGCACTTTCTATAGTTATGAATTTTGAGGCTATGTCCTGACTGAGGTTGTGGTTAGGTGCCTGCCCCTGAGCCAGTCAGCAGTGCTGCCAGGAGTAGAAGCAGAGTATGGCACTATGTTCTTAGTAGACACAGATAGTGGTTTGCTGATGTCTGGTAACTGCCTTTCAGTAGATTCTGGCTAATTATCAATCTGGCTGCTTATAAATGTTGTAGGTTTTACGTATATAGGAAGAGTTTTATTATACATTACATTGTCACACCAGTTATGTCTTTTTAGGTAACCAAACTGATAGAAGACAGCACTTTATCCAAATCTGTGAAGAATGCTATAGATACAGACAGATTGTTAGATTGGCTAGTTGAAAACTCGGTTCTGTCAATTGCTCTGGAAGGTAAGTTGTTTCACAAGATAGAAATTAATGTAATTATTTTAAAAGATGGAAACTATTTCTTTAGTGTTAACTTTTAAGCAACATTTTAGCAAGTCACTGTGACTTTGTTTTAATAGAATTATATTTAGAGTCAGTATTCACTGTGTCTGACTTCTTCTCTGGTGTTTTTCTATTAGGCAACATAGATCAAGCACAATACTGTGACCGTATAAAAGGAATTATTGAACTCTTGGGCAGTAAATTATCATTAGATGAGCTTACTAAAATTTGGAAGATACAGGTAAGTAGCTCCTAATTATTACTGCCCTTTTTGATATGTGTGGATGATAGAGGGAAGAGCTTGGTGTGCACAGTGTCTTGCTTTAACCTGAACAACTGTACCTACTGTTTCACAATTTCAGTTCTACATAGTGAGACTCTTATCTCAAAAAAATAAATAAAAAATCAAGATTTATGAAAAATTCATGCATATTGCAGTATTACATGCAACCTTGCTGAGGATTTTATCTTTTCTATCATGCATCTCTTTACATTAGATTTAAAAATAAAATCTGTACTAGCTTTCATGTTTAAAAAAAGCTTGTGTGAAAAAGGTTCCACCACTCACAAGAAATTTCAAACTCCTGAGTTAGTCTGGAGGTCTTGTTTTTTAGATTGAATAATACTTCCTGAAGGTTGTTTGTCAGTAACAGAACTAGGTTAGGTATCTTTTATTGATCCAGTGCTCTCTTCATATATTATTTATTGATTTCATTAATAATATTTTCCAGTGTACTTTAATAAATGAGGACAATAGTAAGCCTGGCTGACAGGTCTCCCTACCCTGGGCTCTGAACAAGTGTGTCAAGAGTTTTGGCATACCCTTCATCTTTTCCTCCACTGTGTCGTTATTCATTTGGCTGGTTTTCAGATATTCCTTCTTCAGTCTCCTTTAATAACATCTGTTCTACTTTACCTATAGATAGCTTTTTTTGCTTTTTATCAAGCCTTAGTTCTTAACTCCTTTCTACTATAGAAGCTTTCTTTACTCATTTCATCAGTTCCTATGGCTTTGACTCTGAATTGTATCTTTAGTTCAGACCTGCTCTTGGAGCCCCAGAGCAGGACATCTAAATGTGTATCTCATTAACATCTCAGTTCAACAAGTCCAAACCTACTCATTCTCTGTTGTAGTTCAGTAATAGTATTGTCCTTATCCAGTTGGTAAGCCAGAAAAAAATCTAGAGCTCACCTTGTTTGTGTCCATTTGGTCACTGCATCATTAGAATGTTGTCGGGAAATAGGAGCTGTGCCATATATCTTGAGCATGAACAAATTGACTATGAGAGATTGTTTACAAAACTGTTGCTGTGGTGGCTGATTACAAATGAAAACAGGAAAGCAAGAGAGAGAAGAATGAATGCTGGAGAAGTGAAAAGGAAAAATAGTTGTGTTAACCTCAAGAAGAGAAGGCTGCCCTGGGAAGTAAGTGCCTTCCTTCCCAAGGCTAGAACTGCCAGAGGTACTGTTGCCACTAGCACTGGGGGGGTGTGTGTGGGGGGTGTTTGCTGCCTCAGCCCACCTAAACTAGAAATGCTCTTTCCTGTCCCCTGCCTCTTCTCGTAACACTGCCCCTCACTAACAAAATGTGTAGAAATGGGAAGGTAGCTAGTAAAGGACTCCGAGAATTGTCATTTGTATTTTTCTAGTTCAGCATTAACCATGCAAACTCCAGAAGGTAGGGAACAGGACTGGAACAAAAGTCCAGTTTCATAGATTTTACTTCCAGTGTGTCAGCTTGGTCAAATATCCTCATGTAAATCTTTTTCTATGAATTTTTATGAATCTGTGTTAGGTTGAAGGTTAGAGACTGTGGTGTCTGTATTGTATATACCTATGACATTCCATTGCTAAGGGAAAAGGCAAGGGGAAGGAAGGAGTATTTCCAGGATAGGCTTACAGAGTAAACACAGGGTAAGCTAAGTTCTTTGTACATAGTAGGTACAGGAAAAAACTAAATGATCCATGGACATCTCCTTGCTTTACAAGTTTCTCACATGGGGAACAATGAGGCATGACACTACTACAATTGAAATTTTAAAGTGAGTGTTTGACAGTAGGGTCTACAGCTGTGACTTACTACTCATAAGATAGGTACATACTGATTAAAGATACCAGTGTTCATGAGCAAAATTAGAAGCGGGACAAATACACCATTTGAAGCCCTTAAATTATTTATAAAATAATGAAAGTGAGTATACTTGTCTTATAATTTAATTGAGTTTCTCACCTAGTTGAAAATATGGTTGTACTGTGTCTTGGCTTCTGAATTTAATCTGTTTTATGGTTCTGGGGCAGATGGCATTCATTCATTCATTCATTCATTTATTGTATTATGGCTGGCTCAGCCTGCCGTGGGAGTGGGGCTGGCACAACATGTGGTGCTGGGGATTGAACTGCAGTCTCTGCAATTGCCTAAGCTTTAGATGGCATTTATTTATATTTATTTGTTTGTTTATTTATTTATTTAGTATTATGGCTGGCTCAGCCTGCCCTGGGAGTGGGGCTGGCATAACATGTGGTGCCAAGGATCGAACTGCAGTCCCTGCAGTTGCCTAAGCTTTCCTAAGCAGGCACTTTACACCACTCAGCGATCTTGCCAGCCCAGATGGCTATGTTTTTGGTTGTGTGGGGAAGATGATTGTGTTTGTGTTTGTTGCCCACTTTCAAGTTGATGTACTGAAGCAAAATTTTCCTAACCACTTTTGTTTGTGAACTGAATTGTTTGCAAATAGAGGTGTTTATGAACCAAGGCATTACTATATTCTATTTTCCTCATAAAATGAGCGTCACTCTGAGGACTTGGTTCTCATGGGGGGGGTTGGATTATTATTTTAAAGGTTTCATACTGCTAGGAATAAATAAAGTCAGCTTATAACCATTAATAATGGTTGCATAGTCCTGCCAGTACTATCATGCAGGTGGATACTGATGAGACTGCAGTGTTACGTTTTTACTTTTGCTTGTCTAAACTGCCAGGGAAAAGGGCTTAGGTTTTGCCAAGTTCCAAGACTTAACTTTTTTCCAATGTCTGCTCTTTTCTAGTCAGGACAATCATCTACTGTGATTGAGAACATTCACACTATTATTGCTGCAGCTGCTGTGAAATTTAATTCAGATCAGCTTAATCATTTGTTTGTCCTCATTCAGAAGGTATGCATTCGGTCAAATTTGCTTACTTTTAAATTTTTCTAAAAATTTAAACTCTTTTGTACCCACTGCCCCAAAGCAGTACTTTTGTTATTTTTCATCCAAGGTTAAATTAAGGTTGTTGCTCATTTTACCAATTAGCACTTTCTGTATCTTTTTTTCTTCTTGTGTTTTGTTTTACAGAGCTGGGAGACTGAGAGTGATAGAGTAAGACAGAAGCTTTTGAGCCTGATTGGACGGATAGGCCGGGAAGCTCGCTTTGAAACTACTTCTGGAAAGGCAGGAGAATCATTGGATTTTTTTTTTTTTTTAGAATTTTATTTATTTTTATTCTTTCTTATTTCAGAACTTTTGTTTGTTTGTTTATTTATTTTTGTGGCCGGCTCAGCCTGCCCTAAGGACAGGGCTGGCGCAGCATGTGGTGCCAGGGATCGAACCGCGATCCCTGTAGCCACCCAAGCTTTCCTAAGCAGGCGCTTTAGACCACTGAGACATCCTGCCAAGCCCATCATTGGATTTTTAATTACAAACACTTAGTGCAGTTCTGTTCACAGATGGCTGCTCACCATGATGATATTATTGTAGGTGTTGGATGTGCTCTGGGAACTGGCTCATCTTCCCACCCTGCCCAGCAGCCTCATTCAGCAAGCCCTGGAGGAGCACCTGACAATCCTGAGTGATGCATATGCGGTGAAAGAAGCAATCAAGAGGAGCTACATCATTAAGTGCATAGAAGATATTAAAAGGGTTGGTTTCATCTTCAGCCAAATATTATGGTCAGAGCCACAGTATAGCCTAAAAAGTCAGAACCTTCTCAAATTCTAACTACCACTTTTACAAGTCACTTACATGTCTCTTCAAATGAATTTTCAGCCTGGAGAATGGTCGGGCTTGGAGAAAAGCAAGAAGGATGGATTTAAGGTAAGAATTTGCAGATGGATATAAAAGGTATACTGATTGAATAATTATCTTGAGTAAATTGCATCACAATTGTAAAACACTAATGTGCTTTAAATTAATATTGCTATACAAATCTGATGTTTATGAGCCATTCTTTATTTAAAGCTTGGTTGTTTACTCTTAAAGGGGAAAATACTTAGTATATTGAAAGAGTAATTTTGCATAACTTTTATAAAATTATAGGACTTTCATCTTAGTTTTTCCCTCTTGAATTTGATCTA
Source organism: Myocastor coypus (assembly GCA_004027025.1). Classification (NCBI taxonomy): domain Eukaryota; kingdom Metazoa; phylum Chordata; class Mammalia; order Rodentia; family Myocastoridae; genus Myocastor; species Myocastor coypus. The sequence goes on from PVJA010024758.1 coordinate 7,107, forward strand.
CTATGTACAACTTTACTAAGTGCAGTGGATTCTAAAATAGCATGCCCATCTTTCTCCCCTAAGACAAAAGTAAAGGAACAACAGGAAGAAGGAAATGAACTTTCATTCAACAGTGGTACCTGAGTAGTCCTTCAGATGTTAGATGCTAGATAGCCATTGAGATGAAGGCCTGGTACTGGCACTGGATTTCAAAAGAGGATTGGATGGTGCCTGCAAGAGGAAGGGCCTGGCATTGTGGAAGGCCTGCCTACGAGCTTATGGGTATCCTGGTGAGCAGAAGTATCAGTAGTTGTTCTTCCCTGTTGCTCTGGTCACTGACCTCAGATCTCCTCTTGAGAGAGATTACCTGGGTCACCGCCAGTAGAGTAGGCTTCCCTGCTTGCAGCAGTGCTGGCCTGGCCAATATACTCTTCCCACATAGACCCTGGCCTGCCCACACTAAACTGTTTTACTTTATTAACATGAGAAAGGTTTGTGGTAAATAGCAAGTGGCTTAGTGTTTCATTGGTCAATCATATTCCTTAGTTTTCACTGCTCTTTCTTTAAAGTATGTGGGGTACTGCTAATTTTAATTGGTATATTCCAAGACTCTCAGCTCTTATTAATAGGGTTTGGTAACTTAGGGGCTTATTCTCTGGAATTATAAAGTTTAGTTGCAAGCATTTAAGAATGTGTTTCATATTCTGACACTAAAATTTCATCAGGTGAATATTTTGCATGATTCAGTTATAGAGATTTTTAAAGCATTAACAAACTAGCTAGAGTTGTAAGAAATGATACTCTTTTAATTCAGTAGCCTTGTTGTCTTTCTACTCAGATGCAATTTGAATTTTTCTAATTTTCTCAACTCAGTGACTCATAGTTTAGCAACTTCTTTCTTTATGGCTGGAGAGTTTTCATCAAGCTATCAAAGTTTAGGACCTTCAGTAGTAACAGGAAAAGAGAAAATGATCTTCTTGGCAACAGATGTATTTCTTTATAGATGTGAAGGTCAAAACTGAAGGAACTTTTCTTTGCTTCTAGAGAAATGGCTTTGAAAGCAGAAAATCCTTCCGAGTCATTGTTTCTTCCTTGTTGTAGCTAAGCATTACCCAACTCTTCTGGTCCTTTGCATCATTGCATCTTTTATTGCTTCTCTTGCAGTCACTTCATTCATGCCTGCTGATTTGTAGCAAAACTCAAAAAGTAACAGGAAAATTTCTGCCATCGTTTTGTGAGACTTGAATAGCCTTCCTTTTTTTATTTCCCCACTGCTCCCAGTAAAGAACTTCTGGTGTACCATTACTTCATTCCAAATAATATCTTGCATTTTTATATGGCACTTGCTAGCTTACTAAAGTGCTTTCATGAATACTTTCTGAAAGTACACGTTGCTGAAGGGGGGCAGTGGGAAGATCAGAGCCCCCTGGATATGGCTCCAGGAAGGGGAGTGAACTATTTACTGCCACTAAAGGTGTTTTTCTATGCTATGCCCTTTCCTGCCAGGCAGCAAGGTGGGCTGACTGGGGATTATGTCTCCCTGCCAGGCTACACAGAAACTAAGCAAAGGGTAAGACAAGATCACCCGCCTCTTACTCCCCTCCCACCCTCAGCTACCTCTGTTCCCTCAACTGATTCCCTTTCCCTCTGCTTTGACACTCATAAAATTCCCAAGTCCCAGTGTTGTGTTCAGAAATTCTGACCTTTATTTCTTAACTTTATTTCTATAGATTCTGCCAGGGCTCCCTTTGCTCCCTTGGTCCTTCTTTCCTTTGCTTCTTTTATGCCTTCCACTATCCATCCCAACCCTTTCCCTCTTATTTCACTTCTTTTTTCCTTCAATTAAGTATTTTAAATGTACTCATCCAAAAAAACCAAAAAATAAAAAAATAAAAATAAAAAAATAAGCAAGCAAAAAAGACATTTTTTTTACTTAAACTTAGTAGTGTTTGCATTTTCTTTAAGTTGTTATCTTTAGGCCTCCTAGCACAGTGCCTACAGGCTTTCTTTAAATTCTAGTTCCCTTTCTCTTACTTCTTACCCTTTCCCTGTGAGAGTGCTCAAAGCCTCACTTGTGTGGATTATCTGTTATCTGAAATGCTTAGAATCACAAATGTTTCAGATCCCAAAAATTTTTTGCATTCTAGAATATTTTCAAAGACTTTACTGCAAAATTCTGAAATCATAGGTGCTATAAAATGGGAAGCTTTTGAGCTTGTTGTTAGACTCAAACTGTTTTTAGTTTCTGAGCACTTCAGACTTCAGATTTTTGGATTAGGGATGCTTAATTTGTACACAGTTGAGTTGCCTCAATTAGCCAAAACATGTAACAGAAAGTAAAATTAACAAGGTATCCTTTGTATGGACAGCACTACAGTGCTATCATTAGTAGAGGAAGAAGTACTTCTCAAAGTTTCCTTTCATGAGAAAATTTCTTCTTTGGTTCCAGATAAAAGGCTAAATCGGGAAAAACAAGACAGATGAAAAAGTGAGGATGTTCAGCATTCAGAAGATAGAACTCAAGGACAAATAGAAAGCTTTCTTTAGGTGTTCAGAGGATTGTTTAGAGGGAGGTTTGATTCAGCTTTTGCTCACCAAGGGTTGCCTGGAGTTGTATTTTAAAGGAGTAGATCAGTGAGTGCACCTGCTTGTGTGCTACCTTCTGAGGAAGTGAGCTCCTTGTCATTGGAAATACCAGAGGACTAGTAAGTGACTGACAAAAAATGAAGAAAGAGAGTTTACACATAGGCTTGCAAGCTAAACCATTTGGCCTCAGAGGCCTCATCTGACATTAAGAGTCTAATTTGGATATATTGTTAACTCCTGCTTAAGAAACTTCAACTGCAAGAGATCATCAGGTGGATCCCTTTAGTTCAGCACAGTATTTAGCATTGGAGAAGCGAAATTTAATCAGAGAAGAGTAATTTAAATTTTGTTATAATCTGGCAATATAATACTATAGACAAGTTATAATAAATAACCTTTCCTGGTTGCTGAACTTCAGAAGGCTATATAAAAAATTTTAAATTCCTTTTTTTTTTTTTTTTCATTTTTTTTATCTTTATTGTCTTTTTGAGACAGAGTCTCACTATACAGTTCAGGCTGGCCTTGAGCTCACTTTTGTAGCCCAGGCTGGTCTTGAACTCACACTGATCCTCCTTCCTCAGCCTCCCAAGTGTTGGGATTATAGGTGGGTGCCACCATGCCCAGCTTAAAAATTTTTAAATTCCAATGTTAGTCTTTGTTATGTAGTAAGTTACATTCAATAATAAATTTCCATATTAAGACTTCTAATCACATTTAACTTAATTGATCATAATGATACTTGTTACCCTGCTTATTGCTAAAGGTTTATATTTATATCCTGATTTTTGTAATCTGCTAATATCAGCTTGGGCAACAGTCTCTTTTTGTGGTGCCAGGGATTAAACTCAGGGCCTTGTGCTTGCCAGGCAAGCACTTAGTCCACTAAGCTGTCTCCCCAGACCACACAACCTCAGTTTTGATCACTGTCATTTTGCCACTTCTTATTTTAGCAGAAGTCTTCTAGCTAGTCTCAAAAGTAATTGGCCTTGAGTATGTACTTAATTTCTATTATTCTAAGATGTTAGTCAGTGAAACCTGTGTCATAGATTTAATAAATTTTCAGAGAAGAAACTGTACACTTAACCTTTACCACACATTGTTTAGAAACACAGAGAGAGGCTGAATGTTGGCCTCTTTTTGATCAACATTATGCATCACTTGACTTCCTTGCACTCTGCTTATCCACAGTAGTGCTTTGGATCACTCTGGCATCTTCTAGATTGGCTCTATCATTTTGAGACATGTTGAAGAATAAGGAGTTTGGTGTACTTGCCCTCTTTCATTAAACTCAAGCTGCTTTTTCTTTGAGTGATGAATACTACACATTAAAAAGTTCCTTTGCATTAAAGCACAACTTAAAACAGATATTTAGTGCTCAGTGGTGACATAGCCTTTCATATGGCCTGAGTTTATCACACCAACTTCTAGCTTTGAAAAACACTTTTGTTTGAGACCATTAACGTTTTCTTTGCTCTTAATTGATGGATACAACAGGCTAGTCAGTGCTGTATCATTATGTAATCTTTCTGATAACACTTAAGGTACAAGCTAATGCTTCAAATTTAAGCTCAAAGGCTATCATTGTTAAGACTTTCCCTAACTAATTAGCTCAAGTATCAGAACTCTTCATGCTGCTAAGTTTGCACATAGTCGGGTAAGGATAGCTATATTAAAACTTACACCCATGCCTAGTGGCTGCTAGGTTTCTCTAAACCAGTGGTTCTCAACTTTTCTAATGCCGTGACCCCGCAATACAGTTCCTCATGTTGAGGTGGCCCCAAACCAAAAAATAATTTTGGTGGCTACTTCAAAACTGTAATTCCAGATAAGTAACATTTTCCGATGGCTTTAGGCAACCCCTGTGTTTTGGTCGTTCGACCCCCTGCCGGGGTCGTGACCCACAGGTTGAGAACCGCTGCTTTAAACCTACATATAAGAAGTATCAGTTTCAGAAATGTTAATATTTATAAAACCTGAGTCTTAGACTCCAAGAAATATAGTATTCATTAATTCACTAAACATTCTGAACCAAGGAAAAGAAGAGCTTGCCCACACTTACATATTCAGTACTAAGATGCTTTCCTGCAGAAGATATCCAAATACTATTTCATACCAAAGGTATCTTCATTTTGTAAATTAAACTAATTTTTAAAATCACACTTTTAAATAACTACAAAGAGCTTGATAAACTTTAATCAGTTTTTGACTAATAATGCTTTATCTGATACTCTTACAAATTCTGTATTAAATTTTATAGTTTAAAAGTTGCTATTTTATTCAAAACCAATTCTCTCTTCATTTTTTTAAATTTGTTTATTATATTTTTAAGAGTAAAAATAGGAAAAAAAACAAAAACAATGACAAGGGTACATATAGTACAGAATTTCAAGACAAGAAAAATTTAACAATGGTTGCATTACATATTTTCATCATCAAATCAGTATAGATCAACACAGTTCTCTCTTTAAAAAAAAAAAGTGTATAGCCTAGAATCAGACTTTTCAGAACTGTGCTATGAAGGCCAAATTGTCAGGTACCAGTTTAAAAAAATATCATAATACATTTAAAATGTTTTGAAAAGCATAAAGGACAAAAAAACAAAAAAAAAAAAGAAACAAAAAAAGCATAAAGGACAGTCTAAAGGGTTCGTAAAAGTTAATAAAATGTTAAAGAGGGTATGCTGAGGATTGAACCCATGATCTCACACATGCTATGCATGTGCTCCACCTCTAAACTATGCCCTACCCCTTATTAATAAAATTACAATTACCTCTTAGGAAATTGTTTTAACTAGGAAATACAAACAGTTGTGTTTCTTTAGCATCTAGACCACAGTCAGTATGTCGGTCAAGTCCTTGATGTCTTATTGCAGAATTTAAGGAGACCATTCTTGGTCCATTTTACTTGCTGGCCAACTCAGTGCTCAGCTTTGCCATCAGTTTGTTGTGTCAGTGTCTTGGCACCCTGTGCTATTCAGTCTATCCTCGGAAGTTGCTAATTTCTTGTTGTCTGTTTTTGCTGATACACCCCTATACATTTACTGTCACCTCACATCCACTCCTGTTTGCAGTTCTTGACTTAGGAAATTGCATGCAGAATATGAAGACTGAATTAAGAGTGCATGGAGATAATAGTTATAAATGAGCCATGTGGAGAGAAAAATAATGAAAAAAAAAAAACTGTGCAACAGTGAGACCTAATTGACTTGGGCTTTTCTATAGCAGATAAATGAGTCTGCCATTTATTTCTAAATTTAATTAATACAGCTCCTTTTTCACTCAGTCATCTCAGCTTAATAATCCCCAGTTTGTATGGGTGGTGCCAGCTTTGCGTCAGCTCCATGAAATTACCCGTTCATTCATAAAGCAAACCTATCAAAAGCAAGACAAGGTAAGAAGTTGCTCATTTTAATTACTATACAATTACTTGCATAGCCTCTTCTAGTAAAACAAGGCTACAATCTATAGTTTTGTAGTCACTGTCATATCTTTATAATTGTTAATGTGATTGATTTATGCAATTCAGTAACCTTTAGCCTAAGCCTTCCACATTTGCGTCTGTGGAGCTTTTCTTTCGATGTATCCCTAACTCCTTTCCTACTTATTTTATGCTTAGTTTGTTGAAATAACTAAGCACACTTTGAAAAACTGGAAGGGTGTTGTAGAAATTTAAAAAGACTCAAAGATATGTTCAGTATTATATGCAGGTTAGTTTCCCTAAGAAGCTACGTACAGCTTTCTGAGTATGATAGACTTGGGAAGAAAATACCAAGAAATACATGCATGATGTGAAATAGCTCTTTTCAAATACTTTTAAATTTTTTTAAAAATAAAGGAATCAAATAAAATATTTTAGATGCAAATCAGATTGGCAAATGTATTACTTCCCTAGTGAAAGTGCACACCAGATTGAAAGTAGTTGCTGTGATGTAGGAAATGTACCTGCTTTCTCATCTGGAATTGTACCCTAAATGACTGCAGATTGTCATGCCACATTTCTTTTTATTGTTTCTACAAGAGCATTATTCAAGACTTGAAGAAAAATTTTGAAATAGTAAAGTTGGTAACAGGAAGTTTGATAGCTTGTCATCGGCTTGCAGCAGCTGGGGCTGGGCCCGGGGGCCTGACTGGAGCGACGCTTGTGGATGGCCGGTACACTTACCGGGAGGTATCAGGCACTGCTTTTCTGTTTTGTGATTTAGATCATTCATTTGGCCTTTTTTTTTTTTTTTTTTTTTTTTTTTTTTTTTTTTTTTTTTTTTTTTTTTTTTTTTTTTTTTTTTTTTTTCTTAAACTGTAATAGTTATACTTGTTGACTTTAATGATAAAAGGTGGCATGAATTATCTTTGTAATGATGGAACAGTTTTGTCCAAGATGAAGTTTAGAAAATACCATTTGTGAGCTTCTTTAACTCACTTAAGAATTGCATATAATAAAGCAAAAAAAAAATGTCTTTGATCTGAAGTAACAATTGTCAGTTCTGGGGCAGTAGGTTTTACTTTTAAAATCAGTTAGTTAGTAATGTCTAAAGATAAAGGGTTGAAGAGAAGGTGGGGGATGGAGAAAAACCCAATCTATATCGTGAACAGGTACAAATTCTCTATGATGAATATGATCATTATGTATATATACAATGTGAATTAATGGTATTTTGCTTTGAAATTGCTGACATTATGTTTTACTGACTTCTAAGGTCAACTGAATTTATAATAGGCATGAGGCAGCTTCTGTCACATTGTACTGTCAAATGGTAGATGGATCTCTCACATTTATATGACACTAATGTAAATATATCAGGACTGAATAAGCAGACTTTTACACGCCTATAATCCCAGCACTTGGGAAGCTGAGGCAGGTGGATCGCTGTGAGTTCGAGACCAGCCTGGGCTACAAAAGTGAGCTCAAGGCCAGCCTGAACTGCATAGCAAGACCCTGTCTCAAAAAGACCAAAAAAAAAAAAGCAGACTTTTAAAAATATAAAGTTCTGTTTCGTTTTAATGATTTTTTTTTTTTTTTTTTTTTTTTTTTTTTTTTTTTTTTTTTTTTTTTTAGGTATGAATACATAGAGTTAACTGATTAGCATTATTTCTTTTTGCAGTATTTAGAGGCACATCTGAAATTCCTGGCATTTTTTTTGCAAGAAGCTACCCTGTATCTGGGTTGGAATCGTGCTAAGGAAATCTGGGAGTGCCTTGTCACAGGCCAGGATGTTTGTGAGCTGGACAGAGAGGTAAGGCAGGGAAGCAGGAATCCTGAAATGGTTTATGTCACTGTTTGTTTGTTTTTTAATTCTTTTTTTTTTTCTTTTTCCTTTTTTTTTGTCTTTTTGAGACAGGGTCTCGCTATACAATTGAGGCTGGCCTTGAGCTCACTTTTGTAGCCCAGGCTGGTCTTGAACTCACACCAACCCTCCTGCCTCAGCCTCTGAGTGCTAGGATTACAGGCGTGCGCCACCACGCCCGGCTTGTTTGTTTGTTTGTTTTCTCCCAGAACTGGGGATTGAACTCAGGGCCTTGCACTTTCCAGGCAAGTGCTTATTACTGAGCTATCTCCCCAGTCCCCTGTGTCACATTCTTTGTAGTCTCACATCTTCATTTTTGGTCTGTTGTTTATGAGCTATAGATAATACAGGCTAGATAGAAACTGTATGTACTAAAAATACTTTGTATAATATATATACCCATGATATAAGTACATGAATTATGAGTTCTTTGATAACATTCTGGATACCTTATTCAACCAAGTGTATGTAGATAAAAACTTCTAGGTGTATTTTTCCCCCTCCAGTGTAGTTTTAAATTACAACTAGAAACTTGAACTTCCTTAAAATGTTGCACTTCCAAAAACAGTTAAAGAAGAGTCAGTGCTTGAGCAGACATTTAAAACTATAATTAGACAGCTAAAAACATTAAACCAAGAATAGAACACTTGCTTTTATGTTTGCTCACAATGAATCTGTTTCCTCATCTCACTTTACAGAATAATTATTAACTACTTCATAAGATTGTTGACAGTGCCTAGAACACTGCAGTCCTTAACAGATGTTGATGGGAAAAACCCAAGCATAAAATTCAGTGAAAAGTAGGAATGCATGTTTTGCTTATTTAGTTTCAAAATTCTAACCATTTCTGGTTTGAGTGCTATTTTTTGTTAATTATGTAAACACTTAGAGTATTAAGAATAGTATCTATTTTCATTGTGAGACAGGCATTTGCCTGAAGTAGGTCTGGGTTGACTATAGGGCACCCTCTCTTAATCCACAGATGTGCTTTGAGTGGTTTACAAAAGGACAGCATGATCTGGAGAGTGATGTCCAACAGCAGCTCTTCAAGGAAAAAATTCTAAAACTGGAGTCCTATGAAATCACTATGAATGGTAGGAAAAAGTTTAAATTTTTGCTTTAGTTCTTCCTGTCTTTCTAAGCCTATTTCTTAGAAGCAACCAGCTAATTTGGTACATCCTTCTGGAATTTTCCCTGTATATATAAGACAGGTACATCTTATAATTAAAAATGGCATGATAGATAAAATTGTCTTTTTGAAATTACTTAGTATGAAAGGGTTATTGTGGTAAAACCTTATCAGAGTATAGCACTCCTTTCAGTTTTAAAAGCAGCTTTTATTATAGTCACAGAGTTGTGTGACCTTTACTGCTTAGTAATCCTTGCACGTTCTTATCACTCCAAAAGGAAACTCTCTGCATTGGCAGTCATTTTTTATTCCTTGACTCAGCTCTGATCTGTTCCCTTTTATACAGATTAGCCCAGTCTGGACATTTGGTATAAGTGGAATCATATTGTTCATACCTGGCTGCTTTTGTTATGTTAAGATGTTAATATTTTTGAACCTATCCAGGTTGTAGCATGTGTTAGTAATTTATTTTATGATTGCATAATGACATTCCACTGTGGAATTTTATTATCCATTCATCAGTGGATGGAGATTAATTTATTAGCATTTTAGGCTATTACCATAAGTTCCTATAAGCATTCATGTGCAAATTTCTGTGTTTTCATTTCTGTTGCATATGTATCTCAGAGTCAGATTGCTGTGACATCTCATCAACTTTTTTTTTAAAATACCCCCCATCATTAACTTTTGAGGAATGAAGAACTGCCAAACTTTTTACAAACTGGCTGTATCATTTTATAATCCCATCAGTAGTATATAAGGAATTCATTTTCTTTATATCCTCACCATATTCTCACTTGTTATTGTCTGCTTGTGTGTGTGTGTGTGTGTGTGTGTGTGTGTAGACATTCTTGTGGGTTTGGCATGGTATCTTACAGTTTTGATTTGCTTTTCCCTCATGGCTAATGATTTTGAACATCTATTTCATATGTGTTTATTGGCTATTTATATGTATCTGTTGGAGAAATTTCTATTCTTTGTGTTTTTTAGCAATACTAGGGATTGGACTCATGGCCTTATGCCTGTTAGGCAAGTGCTGTACCACTAAGCTACATTTGTAACCCTTTTTAAAATTTATTTTGAGACAAGTTCTCACTAAGTAGCCCAAGCTAGCCTTAGACTTGTGATCTTCCTATACCTCCCAAGAAACTGGGATTATAGGCATGTGCTGTATGCCCTGCTTTCTTTTCCTTTTGTCTGTCTGTCTGTCTGTCTGTCTGTCTATCTGTCTTTCTCTTCTTTCCCTCCCTCCTCCCCTCCCTCTTCCTATCTTTTCCTTCTTTTCTTTCTTTTGAAAGTGGTCTTGGCTGTGCAATTTAGGCTAGCCTTGTGCTCACCAACACTCCCAGTTCCTATACCCTACTTTCTAATTGGAATTTTTTTCCCCATTTTTTCAATTGGGGTTATGTGTCTTTTTATTGATTTATGGAAGTTCCTTATATATTCTGGGTATTAACTTTTTGTTACATACATAATTCACAAACCATTCGTCCTGTTCCATGATTTGTTTTCATTTGCTTGACAGTGTCCTTTGAAGCACGAAAGTTAAATTAATTCCACCTTACCTGTATGTTCTTCGTATACTCATTGGTTGCTGTTGTTTTATTTTGTTTGTATTTAGGTAGGCTCTTGCTCTGGTGCTCAGGCTAGTCCTGCACTCCTGACTCCTGGGCTCAGGCAACCTTCCTGCCTCAGCTCCCAAGCAGCTGATACCACAGGCACATGACCCTGTGCCTGTTTGTGCTTTCAGTATTATAGCTAAGAAATGATTGTGAAGGATTTTGAGTTTTTGCCTCCTTATTTATTTTATTCTTTTCATTAAGTATGTTACTTAGAGTGTATATATACATTTATCTATCATTCTGTAATTTCAGGCTTTAACTTATTTAAGACTTTTTTTGAAAATGTGAATCTCTGTGATCATCGATTAAAAAGACAAGGAGCTCAGTTGGTAAGTACGTTATTCTCAAATCTAGGTAATTTGAGTTCTTTTGTAAAGGCCGATATTGAGCAAAAATTATATTTGTACTAATGGGAGAAAACATGTTTTTGCTTTTATTTTTGTTTTTTTTTTTTTTGAGAAGAGGCTGTCTAGACTGGGCATGGTGGCATGTCCCTGTAATCTCAGCTCTTAGGAGGCTGTAAACAAGCAGATCATTATGAGTCTGATCTAGTAGTGAGACCCTGAGCACGCTGTAGACCCTTCCCTAAAAAAAAAATCCAAAAAAAAGAAGAGGCTGTCTGTCTCCACTCGTGCACCTCCTCAGCCTCATAGGCTGTTGCTCCTCTACTCACTTATCCTGTCACTCTTGGCATCTTGCTGCACTGGAACAGCTGTGGGTCTTTCTTCTTTTGTAATATTTTAATTCTTTTTTTAAAAATATTTATTTATTTATTTACTTACTTGGTACAGGGTCTCACTATGCAGATTGGACTTCTAGTGATCTTCCTGTCTCAACCTCCCCAGCACTGGATTTATAGGCATGTGCCACCACGCCCAGTTTCAGTAGTCGGCATTGTGCATCCTTGGTTCCAGGACTGGGATGGTGTGTGGTAGTGGGAATTGTACCCAGGTTCTTGTGCTTGCCAGCAGGCACAGAAACCACTGAGCCATCTCCCCAGTTCTGTTATGGACTCTTATTGAGAGGTCAGTTTGTAGGGGAGGCTGCACTTCAATTCCAGCAATTCATGTGTGCCTTAAAAAAAGAACAAGAAAGGTAGAATCTTCACTCTTGGGATCTCAGTGGCAAGGATTGCCGGAAAAAAATTAGGAATAGACAGTGAAGCAGGAAAATGGGGCTCTATAGAATGCATGTAGCTTGTGTGTATGTTTGCATGTGACCCTTAAGAAAGAAAGGAAGAACTTCTTCTAAGTTCCTTTTGTTTGTGAGCTGACTACCTGGGATGCTAAGGATATGTACAAAATCTTGTAGGGCTTGTATCTTGCTACTTCTCACTAAGTATTAAGGAAACCAGGGTGAGCCCTGAGAATGAATAATCATGTGTAGATTGACTCTTTTTAAAGGAAAGCTCATGAAGGTGGTGCCTACTTACTCCTGAGCTATTTCAGTAGCAGGGTGAGTGCAGGTCTAGCTGAGCTTCAGGACTGTGTGGAAAAACCTTCATCCCTTTCAACCACAGAGGTTACCCAGTACTTTCTGCAGTTTCAGTTCATACTGACCTGAAGAGGTGCCGATTCAGTGTGGTAACAGAAAATAACTTTCTGTAATTTCATCACCCCAATATGCTGTATAATTTGTATGTAATTTTAACTTTTTTCTTTTGAATAGTATGTAGAAAAGCTGGAATTAATAGGAATGGATTTCATTTGGAAAATAGCCATGGAATCACCTGATGAAGAGATTGCTAATGAAGCTATTCAGTTAATCATAAACTATAGTTATATTAACCTAAATCCTCGGTTAAAGAAGGTAAGTATCCAAGGAAAGCAATTACTCCTATACAGAAAAGCAGAAGTTTATTTTTATTGGTCAGTTGTGATCCTTGGCATTCCCCCCCCCTTTTTTTTTTTTTTTCTGAACCGGGGACTGAACAGAAGGCCTTACATTTACCAGGCAAGCACTTATTCTACTGAGCTATCTTCCCAACCTCTCCCAAATTGTTTATTTTTCAAGTTTTTTTCTTAATAATGGTTATAACTGAATGCTAATTTCTATATACTTCCTCTTGTTAGGATTCAGTGTCTTTGCATAAGAAATTCATTGCTGACTGTTACACAAGACTAGAAGTGAGTATCAACTTTTGTTAACCTGTCTTTGAAATGAATGCTGTTTTCCATTTGATAATTGTATTTTTTAGATGATGGTATAATGCTGATGTTCATTGCTAGATCCTGTTGAAGAATTTGTCACAAGTACCAGATTGAGGCATAGAGACACTGTCCTGGTGCCGAGATACACTAAGAAATCATTCCTTTTCTTTCTTTACAACCTCTCTGTGACATACAGCAGGTCTCCTATACATTCCACATTCATAATAATCTTTTATCCCTTGTCCTGTTCAGAAATTTTATTTAGGCACGTTCTCCTCTCTTATCCTTTATATTTCACAAAGTGTATACAATAAATGTTATTAAAGACCATAGCAGGACTCTCAGTCGCACATGATATTGGTTGCATTTGTCCATTAAAAGCCTGCTACTTAGTATTTCATGTACATTTCCAGTGCCTCTCGTCCAGCATGGTGGTAGGCACTAAACATTCACTTTTACTGGAGATAGGTGCTTAAATTTTATATCTAATAAAAAGTATTACAAAAGCATAAAGTACTACTGCTGGCAAAAGTCAGTTAAGTTAATCATTCTGGTGATCGGTATGTCCTATAATCTCTAGAGTATTTTATATCCCCCCTATATAGTATAGCATGTAAGTTAACATGTGTAGGGCAGCAGTTGTCATGGGACTCTTTACTTTGTCTTCTGGGGTCACATAAGATGTTTAGAGACCTTTTTCATTGTAACTAGAAATGGTCAAGCTAGTACCTGGTGTATAAAGACCAGAGATTCTGCTGAATGATCTACAATGTCTAGGACAACCTTTTGTGACAAAAAAATTATCCAGCCCAAATATCAGTAGAGTCCAGGTTGAGAAACCCTGATACTGAATTGAGTACTTCCTATTTTATAGGCAGCCAGTTCAGCCCTTGGTGGCCCCACTCTAACACATGCTGTGACCAGAGCAACAAAAATGCTTACAGCAACTGCCATGCCCACTGTAGCAACGTCAGTTCAGTCTCCATATAGGTAAGTGATTATAGAAGTAAAAACAGGGCCCAGCGGGATGGCTCAGTGGTCTAGAGCGCCTGCTTGGGAAAGCTTAGGCGGCTGAAGGGACTGCGGTTCGATCCCCGGCACCACATGCTGTGCTAGCCCTGCCCTCGGGGTGGGCTGAGCCGGCCATGAAAATGAGTGAATAAACAAACAAAGGTTCTGAAACAAGAAAAAAAAAAAAAAAATACATAGCACATAAATACATACCAGTTCTTTTTAATCATTTTTTTCCTCTGAATGTGTCTTAATTATGGGTTTCTTGCTGTTATAAAATAATGCTTGCAAACAGTCATGTCCTGAGGAATGACATGTTCCTAATCATACACCTTCAAATCCATATCTTAACAATCTGTATGTCATTGCCAAAATACATATTCCTCTGGCCCTATCCTCCTGCCTTGTGGATACGTTCTGTTGTTGCAAAGGTAAAGCTGTCTTTACGTTGCCCAGGCTGTTCTTGAACTCCTGGCCTTGAGTGACTCTCCTGCCTTAGCTTTCTGAGTAGCCAGGATTGTAGTCACATACCACTGTGCCTGGCTAACTGCTGCTCTTGTGTATTTTACAGTATTTCCATTCTGTATTACATGAGTAATATGTATAGGTGGAATAAAGGTATAGTCATTGTATAAATAATAATAGAAAGTTATATAATAATATATTATTGGTACTGGGAATCAAACTCAGGACCTTGCCAGGCAGGTACTGTGCAACTAAGCTATATCCCTGGCCCTATATTAATTATATAGTAAAATATTTCCTTACCAAGAAGTTCTTAGTTAAATCTAGGGGTAATGAAAATAAAGAGGAAGATGGTGATCAGTTAAAATTATGTGTGTAATTTTTTTTTTTTTTGGTCTTTTTGAGACAGGGTCTCACTGTGCAGTTCAGGCTGGCCCTGAGCTCACTTTTGTGACCCAGGCTGGTCTCGAACTCACATCTATCCTCCTCCCTCAGCCTCCCAAGTGCTGGGATTACAGGCGTGCGCCACTACACCCAGCTAATGTGTATATAACTAATTTTCTTTCTTTCTCTTTGTGTGTGTGTGTGTGTGTGTGTGTGTGTGTGTGTTTTAGGGAAAGGTCTACAGGGTGTTCAGGGTCTCACTACTAGATCAGACTTGTAGTGGTCCCTCTGTTTACAGCTTCCCAAGAGCTAAGATTACAAGTGTACCACCATGCCCAGTCTCAATTGCTGTCTCAGCGCATTCTGGGGTGCCACCATGGCAGGCCCAGGGATCAAACCCCTTGCCCCTGTGCCTGCTTGCTCTGCTGAGCTATTTGGCTGGCCCTAAAATTATTTTAAAAATTATTTTAATGGAAACTTTAATTATTGAGACATAATTAAAGCTCAGATGTTAGTACTAAAACTTGGAGCTCACATTACTATTTAGACTTGCAGATATCAGCAGGGAAGTCTGAGTTAAATGTTTGCTGAGTTCTAGTAAGTAATAGTAAGTAAAACAATACATGCTGAGAAACATCAGGTTGAACTAATTCATATTGGGTTTTATGAGTGTAAAGCTCCACACCACTGATAAACCCTTGACTCTTGATGGGACTTGGCCTTCCCTTTGTGTCACACTCTGCTGCCCTCTCATGATGGGTCGTTGCATAGTTGTTCTATACTCCTGGAGCCTCTGTTCATTTACAGCTTTTTATGTTGGGAATGTTGCTTTTCATTTCAAAGCCTTCTTTAAAAGGGAAATCCAAGCAATATCCATATCCATATTGTCCTTTTTTGCCTCCCTTGTTAAAATAGATCGCTGCTGTGTAGCTGTACTTTTTTTTTTTAATTATATTTGGTACAGGGTCTCACCCCACAGCTCAGACTCATAGTGATGCCCCCTGTTTTCAGCCTCTCCAGTGCTGTAATTACAGGCATGCTCCACCACATCTAGTCTTGGCAGCAGGCTCAGCATGCCTGGGGGGTGGGGCCAGCACTGCATGTGGTGCTAGGGATTGAACCCCAGTCCTGGTGCTTGCCTAGGCAGCAGGTCAGACTGCTAAGCTACCTCTGTAGCCCTGTAGCAGTACTTTTAATACAAAGGAAGCAAATAAAACTTAGCCCCCTCAAATTTCACTTTGAAATAGCAGAAGGGATTATAGATTTAGTTCATGATAAGAGCACTCACATGCTTTTCCACTCATATTCTGGAAAACATATCTGAAATATCCTTTCACTAAGAATCTTTATTACATGTTTTTAAAATTAACTCATCTGTTATTTAGTTCCTTAATGACTCATCTACCAGTAAGTCATGTAGAAGCTAGTGGGTTAAGGTTTCCACACTGCTTCCTAAAATCAGTGTGCTCTGTGTTTTTTCTCTTTACAAAGTGCTTTTTATTCAGAATCATTTCATATTTGGCTGACTACACAGAAAAAATTTATCATTTTAAAACATTACTGCCAGCTCTTATGTAGAGGTACTGAAAATGTGTAATAGCAAAGTTGAATTTGAACTACAACACTGTAGTTTATCTCATTTCACTAGTTTTAAAAGAGTGAATGCATAATTCAGTATGCATAATTGTTCCAGTGGAGGGATGAGTTACTATTTCATCTGTATAGTATTTTGCAATGTTACCTATGATTTAATTATTGAGACATAATTAAAGCTATTCAAAATTAAAATTATTTTAATAAATATTTTCTATCTGAATTTCAAGATTGTAGTTCATACACATAAACTGTAAGAATTTAGAATTAACATTTAGTAGAATTATTAAAATGTGTTTAATGAAATGGTTTTCCAGACAAGCACAAGGTCCTGAGTTCAATCCCTGGTACAAAAAATAAGTAAATAAAAATAAAAATTTTATTTTAAAATAAAATTTCTAGGACTACTTATTAAAATATCAGTCCAGTTGTTAGAAAATGATAATGTCACTCTTGAATTTTAAAAATATACCTACTTGAAATATGTAGACTTTCTGGAACCACTTATCTTAAGGGCACTTGAATTTTTGTTTATTACTGTTGGTATGTATGATATTCTCCTCAGTAATGTGAAGCAGTGACTCGGTACACTGTTGAATCCTGTAGTGCTTTTCAAATGACTTTTTTTTTTTTTTTTTTTTTTTTTTTGAGACGGTCTCACTATGCAGTTCAGGCTGGCCTTGAGCTCACTTGTGTAGCCCAGGCTGGTCTCGAACTCACAGCGATCCTCCTGCCTCAGCCTCCCAAGTGCTGGGATTACAGGCATGTACCACCACACCCGGCCTCAAATGGTTATATTAAATCTTCAACCAAAAGAAACCTCAGATTCATTTTCAAATATCAGTTTTTATGTATGGTATATTTACTGTTTGCATTTGTCTTCTAATTTTTCAGTCAATCCACAACTGTCAGATTTTATATATTTATAGAGTTTCATGCCATATTTTAGTTGTAAAATTATTAATGAGAATAACTTATAATGATTGTTCATTGCTGGAGGATTAACCCTAGAGGTCCAGGTCCTCTGTAAAAGGGAACAGCTGATTATAATAAAGAAAGAAAAGCAAAGAAAGGTGCAGGTTGTCCATGGCTGCATCTGTGCCACAGTTGTGAGCAGGCTGAACCACCTCCTCATCAGGTGAAGGAGAGGTTAATCTTTTTAGATTTCATCTTTGACCAGTGAGCACTGACTGATTGTGGTGTTAGTAAAACAGATTAGAACTGAGCTCTGGTTAGCAGTTCATTGCAAATGTACTTAACTTACTATTTACATCCATAGGTCCACCAAGCTTGTAATAATTGAGAGACTGCTGCTTCTGGCAGAACGCTATGTGATCACTATAGAGGTAGGCCTCTCTTTTAGATTAAAGGTATTAGGTGTGTATTTTTGACGTGTTGACTAGCACCACTTTACATCTGACTTGTTGAACTTGTATCTTTTTCAAGGATTTTTACTCTGTTCCACGAACTATTCTACCTCATGGTGCCTCATTTCACGGACATCTTTTAACTCTTAATATTACCTATGAGTCTACCAAAGATACATTCACTGTAGAGGTAGGTTTACACTAAGCTCCGTAGCCATGTTCATTGTCTTGCTTCTTTCATAAGAAGAGTATTAATGGAAATAGGCAAAATCACCAGGAATGGTGATTTTTTTAAATTATTTGATAAACAAATTTAGAATAAAGACCCGATACAACAGAAATCTAAGGGGTACAGGCAGATATGTAAGTAAATATATGCTAAGTATTAGCAAGTGAATAAATAGAATAGGCTAGGTTGGCAGGGAGAAGGGGCATGTGTGCAATTTTGGAGATAGACTGGGAAAGTCTCTGGACTGTATTGCTTGAGCAGACTTAAGTAGACTGACAGAGTAGATGGTAAGTCCTTGGAAGAACGTTTTGGGCAAAGAGAGTAGCAAGCCAGTACAGAGGGAGGGCAGGTAGCTGCAGGGGTGGAGCCCAGCGAAAGCCAAAGAGGAGAGGGCGCTGTGATGAGGCACTGGTATTCTGTTCCACACAATGTGGTAAGGACAGAGTGTGGACTAGGACAGATTTCTTTGCCTTGGGTTGCTTTTTCTTGTCACTTCCTAAAAAGGAGCTCATAGTTGTTTAAAGGAAAAAGTGTATAAATTCTCTCCTAGCAGTGTTGGTTTTCTCTTGCAGGCACACAGTAATGAAACCATCGGGAGTGTCCGGTGGAAGATAGCCAAGCAGTTGTGCTCTCCTGTGGATAATATACAGATATTTACAAATGATAGCCTGGTATGTTTCAGTAGCAGCTTTTGGCACTTAGCCTGCTGTGAACACTTTTGTCTTCTTTTCCCTTTCAGTAATTATGACACCATGTTTTTGTAGTTGACAGTGAATAAAGATCAAAAGCTGCTCCACCAGCTGGGCTTTTCTGACGAGCAAGTTCTTACAGTAAAGACTTCTGGCAGCGGGACTCCCTCTGGGAGCTCAGCAGATTCTTCAACCAGCTCCAGTAGCAGCAGCAGCGGGGTCTTCAGTTCATCATATGCCATGGAGCAGGTACTGAGGGGTCAGTTCCAGTTTACTGACAGGAACATTCCAGTCAGTCAATATCTTTAGCTTCAGCCCAGATGGATTTGGGCGACTGTGCCCCTTTCTCTCTGTCACGTTCTGACTGTTGGGAACACGTAACTGAGAACTGCTACAATTTATCTGGCTGAAGCTGTGTCTTCTGAGTCTCGGCCTTCAGAAGCTCAAAGCCATTCTGCCTGACCACTCACAGTCCTTTTAAATCCATTTTCACAGATACCTTGACTTTTCCCTCTCTGTGGGTCAGCCCATTAGCAACCAAACGTGTTTTTTTCTACCATCTTAAAAAAAGTCACACCAAGTCACCTTTATTGACCTATTACCTCCTTCACATATCAATAGAGTTCTGAAAAAGGAACTCTGAAGAGGTTCTTCACAGATGAATGTGTCTCCTCCTCCTCTCAGTCCTTTTCTTGGTGTTTGGATTTTTATCTTTTTTCTTTTCTTTTCTTTTCTTTTCTTTTCTTTCTTTCTTTCTTTCTTTCTTTCTTTCTTTCTTTCTTTCTTTCTTTCTTCCTTTCTTTCTAACTGTTGCACTATGTAGTTCAGGCTGGTATTGAAGTCATCCCAGATTGGCCTCAAAGTTGTGATAATCCTCCCGCCTCAGCCTCCAAATGCTGGGACTACAGCACACACCACCATATCCAGCTCACTTTGTGTCTTTAGCCTGGAGTGTACACACAGATGCATCAAACTTCTCAGTACCTCCTTTTTTATGCCCAGTGGACACCCTGGTCATCACTATCCAAATCTGAGCTCCAATCTCCCTTCTCATACCTTGCCCCTCCTCGAATTCTCTTAAGTCTATAATCTTGCTGTATCTCCAGTGGTATTCCTGTTCTTCCAGTGGCTCACGACAGTCTTCAGTGTCTTACTGCAAAACCATGACCAGAAGTGAGTCCTGGTGCATTTCTCTGCCTCCACAGCTCCTTGGTCCAGCAGCCCTCATCTCTTACCTGCATGTTTCAGTAGTGTCCTTGCTAGTCCCAGCTCTTGCCATAGGCCAGTGGCTCTTCTGTGTGGGCATCCAGCAGCCCACAGCCCATGGAAATCAGATTTGCCACTCCTCAACTCCCTGTGCCATCCAGTAGAAGAGTCAAGAGTCTTTCTTGGGCTCTTGAGGGCTCCCTGGCCAAGGCCCACTCTCTGCCCAGCCCTTACCTGGTCCACCCTAGTGGCACAGCCACTCACCCAGCGTCTCTGGCAACCTTGTCTGCATTTCCAACCCTATTTCTTCCCCTGCATCTGCATCTTCACTCTCTGCCTTTCCTTTTCTTTAACATGGTAACAACATTTATTAATCTTGTTTTTCTTTCAAGTAAACTGTGAGCTTCCCAGCAGAGTCTTCTACACTTTGCTCACTGTCAGCTCCCTAGCACCTTGGCAGTGCCTGGATGCTTGGGTGTACAGGACTTGATTCGCTTCATGAGTCAATATCTGTATTGTGTTTTTTGGTGTGTGTCAGGACTGAGCTGGCTTCAGGATGCTAATCTAAATGAGACTTTGTGCACTTGAGGCTCTCACTGTTTAGGGAACAAGCTCTTGGAAAGGTATTTAAAAGACACGTAGGGGCTTTTAACTTTTATGTTATACATTTTTTAATTTCAAATGTAAGGTCTTCTTGTGACTGTATTTTTGTAGTTTATAGCATAAGGCATATGTATAGCTCAAAGAGCTTTTCAGGTTTAGTACCAGTGTTATGGAGTTTTTAAAATAGCTGTACTCAAAAGAGTAAGTCCCTGACTTAGTAACACGCTCTAGTTGCAAATTTTCACAGATGTAATATATGAGCCTCTGACTTATTGTTCATAAGTCAGGGACTTAGTGTATGTAAATCCCTGTGGTGGCATTATGATAGTCAATTAATAACAAGAACAGTATGCATAACCTCTTTCAGTTTTACATTTTAAACTATGTCATCTATTTGAATTTATTAAAAACTTTCCCACACATAACTGTATTCTATGAGGGCTGGACATACAGCTCCATAGTATGGTGCCTGCTGGCAAGCTCAAGGTTGTGAGTTTCATTCTCAGTACAAAAGAAAAAATACACACATATGTATGTATGTATGTATGTATATTATGGTGCATGGTTTTTTATTCTTTAGAGTCAGAAAATAGGGCATTAAGCACATCTTTATCTCTTTGCAGTTATACCCACTTCATCTTTTCTGTTCTTTATAAGTAGCAGCTGAGATCACATGTCTTTCCGGCTGGTCTGAATGTGCATACACTCCTTTACCTTCGCTTGCCAGCCAGTGTGGTCCGTCTGACTGCAGACAAGCCGCTGTTGCCCCATGCCCCGCCTGTGCACTTTGGCCCCTTCACAGGCAGGTGGAAAAGACGGACCCCTCTCTGCATGCTTCCACCCACTGAGCACTGTACTCCCTTTAAGGTTGAGGGCAGCCAGCCTTTCAAAAATCATAGTTTTGGGGTCTGTTTGGTGGAAAAGATAATTCTCTTTGTAGACTTGTGTTTATACTTTGCTTTTTCCCTCAGGAGAAATCCCTCCCTGGTGTGGTGATGGCTCTTGTGTGTAATGTGTTCGACATGCTTTACCAGCTCGCCAATCTCGAGGAGCCAAGGTATGGAGAAATACATGTGAGGCCTGACAGGGAAAGTTACTAAGGTCAAGGAGCCATGTAACTCGCCACTTGAGCTGTATTGTACTTTACAACTTTACAGTTCAGATTGTGATTCTGATAGTGAAACTGTCTTATGAGAACAAAAGTTTTATTTGAAAATTTTCAGGATAACTCTACGAGTACGAAAGCTTCTGCTGTTGATACCCACAGATCCAGCCATTCAAGAAGCACTTGACCAGCTTGATTCGCTAGGCAGGAAGGTATTGTATCTCCACCAGTTACTTAACCATCCTAAAAATGTTACATTATGAAGCTGAAAACAGAATCTTGACTCACATTAAAACATCCTCTTGTCTTTCTCACATGATTTCTTTCAAAAAAAAAATACCTTTGCAGGGCCACCCTGATATCTCAGCAGACTAAAACACCTACTTAGGGAGACACAGGGACCAGGATTTGATTCCCAGTGCCATGCCAGCCCCACCCCCAGGGTGCATTGAGACAGCAATCGAGACTGGGTGTGGTGGTACGCACCTGTAATCCCAGTGCTTGGGAGGCTGAAAACAGGAGAATCACTAGCAGTCTCATCTATGTAATGAGATCCTTCACTATATTTTAAAAAAAGCCTTTGCTGTAAGTGGAATTCAGAACTTCATGTTCACTTCTAAAGCATCCAGAGAGGCAATAATGACCTCAAATTGGGGCTGGGGAGATAGCTCCATGGCACAAGTGCCTGCCTGGCAAGTGCAAGTTTGTGAGTTCGAACCTCGTTCCTGCAAAAAAAAAAAAAAAAAAAAAATAATAATAATAATAATAATAATAATGACCTCAAATTGAACATCATCTCCTTCTCCCTGCTTATTATGTACATAGGAAGTAAGCCAGGGATGAAGTAGCTTGTCCAGGGTCAGACTACTTATGATTCAGTTGAGATACTTTTCTTCTGCCATGAACCTATAATTGCTGAATGTCTGAGCTACTTGTAAGAACAAATGACCATTATATCAATAATGATTAGAAAAATTATCATGTCTGCATCCTGTGTTCTAAATAACTATTAGGACAACAATATGCATCGTCTCAATTATTGGGAAAGTACTACTAACGAGCTTTGAAACTATCACATTATTTCTCATTAAAAGTAATTTAAACATTTTAAAAATAAAGAATAGATGGCCATTTTTTCTTTACAAGTGATAAAGTTCATTTTAATTTCTATAATGTTGTTGCTTAAGAGGTATGTGTAGAAACTATTTTTTACCTGTCATTGAATTCTCAGAATAAATTAATTTAAAAAAATGTTTTTAAACTTTTATTTGTTTATGTTATGGCCAGCTCAGTCTGCCCTGGGGATGGGGTGGGTGCAGCATGTGGTGCCAGGGATCGAACTGCGGTACTTGTGGTTGCCTAAGCAGGTGCTTTAGGCTGCTGAGCTATCTCACCAGCCCCAAGAATAAATTAATTTAAACCAATTGTTAGAACTGATTATTCTATTTTAGTGGTTGAAATTTAGATCAGCGCAATCATGGTATTTGTGGCTAGGTACTAATTTGAGAAAGAAGAGAAGTAAGCCAGGCGTGATGCACACCTGTAATTCCAGCACTTGGGAAGCTAAAACAGGAGGATGATTGTGAGTTCAAGACCAGCCAGGGCTACATGTTGAGCTGAAAGCCAGCCTGAACTGCATAAATAAAATACATCATTGGTATTAACTAAAAAGGAATTTTCAAAACTACAATTTCAAAAGTATAATAATTTATCAATATGCAGAGGTACAGGTTGTAAATATGGAAACAATTTAAGATGACCTTGCTAGTGTTGCTTAACTTTATCAAAAACATGTATGTAGTATTTGAATATCATGTAACACTTAGATTTTGTACAGTACAGTTTGATGTTTTGTTAGTTATATGGTTTTATGAAGATAATTTTTCAGGAAATTTCATTGATGCTTATATTAAGGAAGAAAAGAACATTGGAATATGGATTGATTTCTGTTTTTCTTTGATTTGTGCTTTTAAGGTATCCTTTCCTTTTTCCATTCTTTTACCTTTAGAAAACATTGTTGTCAGAATCAAGTTCGCAGTCTTCAAAGTCTCCATCCCTCTCTTCAAAGCAGCAGCATCAGTCAAGTGCAAGCTCAATCTTAGAAAGCCTGTTTCGGTCCTTTGCTCCAGGAATGTCCACCTTCAGGGTACTCTACAACTTGGAAGTAAGAAACCTGTTTCTTGTCATTTCATTTTAACAGAATGAAAATGAAATAGTTTGCAGATTCATGTCTTTAGATGTCAGAAATTAGTAAAAGTTGCTTTTACAGTATTACGTAATGATCTTTTTTTTTTGGTCTTTTTGAGACAGGGTCTTGCTATACAGTTGAGGTTGGCCTTGAGCTCACTTTTGTAGCCCAGGCTGGTCTCAGACTCGCACCAATCCTCCTGCCTCAGCCTCCCGAGTGCTGGGATTG
The DNA here is from genome assembly GCA_004027025.1 of Myocastor coypus. Lineage (NCBI taxonomy): Eukaryota > Metazoa > Chordata > Mammalia > Rodentia > Myocastoridae > Myocastor > Myocastor coypus. The sequence continues at coordinate 30,922 of PVJA010024758.1, forward strand.
CAGGTGTGCGCCACCACGCCCAGCTATGTAATGATCTTTTATTTATTTATTTATTTATTTTTTATTGTTTAAATTTAACATGAGTTATATTACATATTTTCATCATCAGATCAGTTTAGATTAATACATATAGGTATATAAGAATGATCAAACAATTAAACATTAACCAAATCAACATTATTATTATTATTATTATTATTATTATTATTATTATTATTATTATTTTCCCCTTTCTTTTCTTTGAAAGTTGACATATTGCATATTGCCCTCACAATCGTTCTACAGAGTACAGTGTGTAGGCATGACCCACCTCCCTATTGATGTTGCTTAGAAAAAAAAAAGGAAAAGAATATACTTTGGACTAAGAGGAAGCAGATACATATACAGTCAAATGTTCTGCAATTGCAGTGGACCACCAGTGAAGCTTGTGATGTTGGAGGCTATTGAATCTAAGCCTCCTAAAGCTCGTCTCACCAGTCTAGCTCTGTGTTTCATGCATTGTAATTAAGCATTTTCTTTTTTTTTTTTTTTTCCTGCTGGGTGGTCAAGGGCAAGTTGAAGCAAGACCTGTATAACAAAACATTTTTTT
>PVJA010024759.1:0-25552 GCA_004027025.1 Myocastor coypus
ATTTATTTTATTTATTTATGTTTTTCTTGTTTCATAACCTTTATTTGCTTATTCACTCATTTTTATGGCTGGCTCAGCCCGCGCCCTGACGGCAGGGCTGGCGCAGCATGTGGTGCCGGGGATCGAACCGCGGTCCCTGAAGCTGCCCAAGCTTTCCCAAGCAGGCGCTTTAGACCACTGAGCCATCCCGCTTGGCCCCTGGGAGAATGTTTTTCTCTGGGTGACTCTCCTTAGACACACTATAATTCATTTATCCCTTTCCTCTGAGGTCCCATAATCTCCTTGACCAGAAAATTTGGGACACCTCTGAGTTATAGGATATTACAGCACAGGTTTTTTATATCCTGAGTCCTTACTGACATTGAAGGGCTAGGGCCAAAATATTTGCTATCCTCATAGCCCTTCTTTTTCTCCAATTTTCGGTCTGTTAACTTACATTCTCAACCCTCCAGCAGAAAAGCTTCGTGGTACTATCACTCTATAACATAGGTAACTGAGCTTATCATCACTGGCTTTCTGAATATCAAACATCTTTGACTTAGCTTGAAATTTATATTTTCTGACAATCGTTGATATTCTAATAATGCTCCATAGAATATGATAGAAGCAGTTACACAATTTTTACACAGATATTTGGAAATTCAAGGAAACACAAAATGTAGCCTGTCAAGCCTATGGCATTTGGCCCAGTCTCTTACTTTCAACTAATACTCTTGAGAGAGAGTATAACAGTAACTGAGTTTACACTGGAAGCAATACACATCAAAAAGACGAGAGTGACATGAATTCCAAGCATAGTTTTAGTGTTATATGGTGCTATGATCAGTGTGATGAACCTTTTGAAGGTTCTTAGGACCAATATCTGATTCATCCTGTCTACATAAGTGCTGGGTTTTCCTCCTGATATGTTTCCTCTTTTATCTGCTTCCAGTCATTTCATTGTTTAAAATGTATTTTTATACTACTAAATTTTAACCAGTCAGAAAAACTTCATGTAACCAACGATAGTTACTTTACTTTATGTATGAATGTTGTTCAGACTGCAATGTTTAGCTTTCGTTAACTCTTATTTATACTGTCTCAAGTTCATTCTATGTTTAATGGTACCCTTGCCAAGATGTTTAGCATGTAAAAAGCAGGTTTTGAGTTTTTGTTTTAAACAGCTTTATACTGAAGCTGAAACTTACAAACAAGTTGAGTGGCAGAGCTGCTATGCTGTATCCTATTACACAAAGCTTTTAGCAGAATCTTACTAAATACAACATTTTAAAAGTTAAAAAAGATCAACACTAAAATCATTCTGGAAAATGCCAAAACGTGCATACCTCTAAATATCTTATGGATGAATAAAAACGAAAAATTAGAACATATTTTATATTTAATAGTCACAAAATATGTTGCATGAAATTTATGAAACATCATGGAATCAGTAAAGAACTACAAAAGTTTTCTCCAAAAAGGGACTGGGGAGATAGCTCAGGGGCACAAGTGCCTGCCTGGCAAGTACAAGGTCCTGAGTTCCTGAGTTCAATCCCTGGTACTGAAAAAAAAAAAAAAAAAATCAAAAGCAACCAAAGAGAACTAATAATAAGTGATAGAATCAACATTTTAGAGATCAATTACACAAATGCTTCTAACATATTGAAAAGTGTTTTCTATTTTACTTTGCTATTCATGAAACAAGACTGATTTGAGTAATAGTTACTTTGGTAAGATTGATTTTGTCCCTGTGAGGTAGAATCTCTTATTAGCCTGTAAAGGGTAGAGCATCTTTCAATCATCTCTCTGGAGAATATGTTTGGCTACAGTTCTGAGAGATACAAACTTGTCTTTATTTGGCTAAAATCAGACCTTACTAGGCTAAAATTATTTTCCCAAAGGTATCTGTTCAGAAATAATTCCAGCCATGTTTGTAAATTCTTATGTACTGAATAACAATGAACAAAAATGGGGCAAAAAATATATGCTAGTCAAAACTTTAAAATGAAAAGCTATAGGACCAGAGAGATGGCTCAGCAGACTAAAACGCCTGCTTAAGCAAGCTTAGGCAAGCACAGAGATGGCGGTACTATCTCTGGGCCACATGCAGGGCCAGTCCCACCACCAGGAAGAACTACAGAATGCAAAGTGAAAAGCTAAGACAAAGTTGTTATAAACCTACAGGATCTTCTCTAGTGTAGGAGCAAGCACATGCTCCAGGCTATATGCCTATGGAGAAAAGAGCCATTTAAACCTAAACCTAAGCTTCACAGTGAGTCTCTATACAAGCTGGAAGTGAATATGCCCACAAGAAGCCATATCTCTAAGACAACAGAATTGAGACCCACTAGTTAAAGACAAGAAGGAACAAAAATTTCAAGGAATCAGTTTAGAAAATTCACAAGACAAACATCAATAGCAATAAATAATAAGAAAAAAAACTAGGAAGGGGGATAGAAAATACTTCACAGAATTACATTAGATTACTTGGACCATACAGTTTTAATCTTCAAAAAAACTTAATACATATGAAACACCAAATTAGTATTACCCATTCACAAGAAAGAAAACAAAAGCTAAAATCAACAGACTTGTCTCTGAGGAAGAGATACAATAGAAAAACAAATGTGTTATTTTGAATAATTACAAAAAACTAAATTTAATAATGTATAAAAATGGAAAAACTTGGAATGGAATCTCCTTAAATAAAAGGATACAAAGGACAAAAGTGAAACGGATATTCTGGAACTGGAAAATATAGTGATTGAATTTAAACATTCATTAATGGGACACAAGAGCAGACTTGAGCAGAATGGAAGAAAGAACCAGTGGTACTAGATCAATTATACAGTCTGAGGAAAAGAAAGAAAACTAAAGGAGATAAGCCAAGCAGAACCCAAAAATCCAATATAGCACTGATCAAGAATGATGGCATATAACTTTATGAGATTACCAGAAAGAAAAGAGGCAGTGGCAGGGGGAAAAAAAAACCCTGAAAAATTAATGGTCTCGCATTTCCCAAAATTGATGTTAAAAGCATTATTTTCCAACTCCAAGAAGTTCTTTGAACTCCAAGCAGGGTAAACACAAGATAGACACAGGCTGAAGTAAAAAAACAAAGAAAAAAATGCTGAAACCAATGGCAGAGAGGAGACATATTCTGTACTAGGGCTTCCTGATCAGACTGACAGCTGATTTCTCATTAGAGATCATGGAGACCAGTCGTGGCAAAGGGCACTGTCCTGAAAAAGAAGAAGATACTGCCACCTGGAAATCTATACTCAGTCTATCAGAAAAGAAGATTGTTAAGTGATTTGCAAGCAGCTGCCTATTTTATAATGATATTTTCAGGTAACACATAAAGCTATATGACAGAGTATTAAAAGCAGTTTTACCAGGCTACCAAAAATAACAATGACTCCGACTTTCCTGGATTGCTAATTGTTTAAATTATAACCATTTTGTTTTAAAAATGAAAAAATTAAATATTTCATAATGCATCAAAAAACTAATTTGAAACATAATATCTATATAACCTCATGGGCATTTTGTATGAAATTTATATTTATTTCAAATACAGAAAGAAAACATAAATGTTATCTTTTATTCATTCATTTTATTTTTTCCTGTAATGATTAAAAATAATCTGTAAGAGTAATTTCCCGGTATGTCATTACATCAATGTGACAGTTACCTGTGTGTTTAAATGAACTTTAGAGAGCTGGTCTTCCTGCTGAATATCGCTGTAATTTTTGGTTAACACTGGTATATGTTGGTTGTCATTTTTCACTTGATAAATTAGGTGCTCAAAGCTTACTGAAGATTCCAGTGGTTCAATTGCAAACGTGATATTTTCAAACTGCAGCAATCCCCTGACCATTTAGAGAAACAATAATTATTTTAAAAATCCTGCAATGATACCACTAAAACTGCAATCCAAAGTATTATGAGAAATAAGGGACCATAGTGAAGCCTGTATTTCCAGTCCACTGTCTTCTCCTATTTGCTTTTTGCAATCTAGAGCAAGCATCAGCCACCATATTTGCTTCAATTTTACTTGCATCTTAAAACATAAAATGTATGGGAAAGTACTCCTCTAATTTCTGGATAGTGATTGCAATTATACAAGATATATTAAACAATGCCGTGTCCTCATAGGAACTGAGATATATATTGCCAATTCCAAAAGTAAAGTTCTTGCCTTTACATGGATTAAAATAAAAGGAAAGCAGATACACAGAGTGGAAGTCTAGAGAGGTTGATACATATCAAAATCACATCCACAGAACACCAATTATTTCTTAGTTGACATGGAAAGTGGACACTGACACTCTTCCTCTGGCAGATTTATGACAAGTTTCTCAGCATCAATGCTGAAAATTGTTTATCTCCACTGTTAAGCTGTGAGGAGTATTCCTATTCATCTTTGTCTAGTGCATACTAAACTGAAATCATACATCATGTGCCTATTATATTTAAATAACTAATTAGGGCCCATTTTCCACAATTGAGATGTGATAGAGAAACCAAAAATAACATTTAGAGGAATATTCTAAAGTACCCTGTATGAAACTATCCTTTCCTATCCAATATACTGGAAAAATCTCCCCTGGGATATTCCAGGATTCATTTCAGTTGAATAGAAATTTTGGTTCAGGTATTAAAAGCATGGCTATCAGAAAAGATGCTTTTGGATTTTCCCTGGTTTGTGCATGCTAGCCATGCCCATTTATTTTAAAGTGTAACCTGCCTTATCCATGTGTCATTACCTTCCAGGGGGTTATTACCTGAGGCCAGAGCAGACACTGAGTGTCACGACAGAATTAGGAAATTCTGCAGCATAACCTTGGTAATGGCAATGCATCTGAAAACACAGGTTCTTATGAATAAAAACACACTGTTAGACACTTCAGAAGACTCAAGAAGTCAAACTATTTTGTAATAATGTTATGAATTGTACAGTTATTAATGCAAATTTTTCTGAAAAACATTTTGATAATTCTTACATTTTGCTACCTGGAAATTCATAAATATTCTTTTTACACCTGAGATCTACCCCCATCACATTTCCATGTACAATAGTTAACCATACAAGAGGTCAGACTCATACACGACAAAACATTTTTCAACATGGGGATGCTAAGTAGCTCAGTGGCAAAGTGCTTGTCTAGCCATTCATGACACAAGAGTCAATGCCTAGCATGAAATAAAACAAAATAAAAAACTAAAAAGATAGCATAGAGTTTAGTTTGAGTAGTGAAGTAACAGATATTTTTCCTTTCCTTCCCAAACTACTATAGTTACATTCTTTTAAATGAAAATGATATGTGAGATACAATAAACAAGTCAACAAGCACCAAGTATCATCAAGATACGATGCTACAGATGTACAATTAAGCAGCAAGTGTGCATCGAAAAATTCTGGAGACTCAAATCTCAAATGAAACAAATGAGTAAGGGGGCCCAGCAGGATGGCTCAGTGGTCTAAAGCGCCTGCTTAGGAAAGCTTAGGCGGCTTCAGGGACTGTGGTTCTATCCCCGGCACCACATGCTGCGCCAGCCCTGCCCTCAGGGCAGGCTGAGCCGGCCATAAAAATAAATAAATAAACAAACAAAAGTTCTGAAACAAGAAAAAAAAAAAAAAAAAACAATGAGTAAGGCACCCAAAATACAAAAGTAATAATATGCCACTGAACAGGAATTTTATTAATATGATGAGCACATTGAACCTAGAAATAAAATTAATTAATAAGTGCCAATCTGAAACAAAATAACCTAATGGCAACAATATTTTCATCTTCAGAAAGAAACATATAATAATAAATTTATACTAAGAAACATTTTAAACTCTGTGGTTCTTACCATGAAATATGAAGACTCAGAGTATGAAGATCCAGTTTCATTATAGACATAAGCCATAAAATTGGGGGATAAGAATGAGCTAGAAATAAATCAATAAAGGTAAGTTAATTGCTTAATATGAATATCAACATTAAAATAAGAAAAACAAATGTTAAGTGTCCAGAGATTATAAAATATACACAAAAAACAGCTACAGACAGGGTGGTGGAAGCACCAGAGGAAAAAGAGACTCAGGAGCAGAGGTGGCCTTCAGAGGTGAGACGCCATGGAGAGCTTGAGCTGACAAGAAGGCGGCACAAGAGTACTGTAGGAGAATCAGAGTCAGTGCTGTGTGAAGAACCTACAAGGCAGTCACAGAAGCAAGCAACTCTGTTGGAAGGCAGTTACTGCCGGCCAGGCCAGATTCAGAGGCCCAGTGCTGCAGCGTCTGCTGGACACAGGTCCAGGGCAACGCAGAACACATGGGATTTGATATTATGTTGAATCTGGGGAAAAACAAAAGGCAAAAGATGTCAACGATGATTCTAGGATGTCTTTTATTTCCATATTTCTCCATATTTTTCTTTTTCTACCGGGAAAGTGGAACAGAATCCACTGAGACGAATGTGGGAAACAAGTTTGAGAACAGGATCAGAAATTATTTTTCAAAGCTTTACCTATGTGAGTTGTAGTACACTGTGAATCGCGAACTAAGTAAAATAAACAAATAAGACACCATTGGAAGAGGTTAAGTAGAGATATAAAAAAGCTTTTCTTCTTCCAGTTCGAGGCAGTTGGCAGCCACAGTTTACGGTGCAGATATAGCCAAGTCCAAGAACAACACCACGCACAAGCAGTCCCTAAAATGGCCCAGAAATGGCATCAAGAAACCTCAATCACAAAGATACGAATCTCTGAAGGGGGTAGATCTCAGGTTCCTTCAGAACATGCATTTCGCCAAGAAGCACAAGAAGGGCTTCAAGAAGATGCAAGGAAACAATGCCAAGGCCATGAGTGCACACACTGAGGCTATCAAGGCCCTTGTCAAGCCCAAGGAGGTCAAAGAGAATCAACCTCAGGCTCGCTCAACTTGCCTGCATTGCTCACCCCAAGCTTGGGAAGCACATCTGAGCCTGCATTGCCAAGAGTCACAGGCCTTGCCGGCCAAAGGCCCAGACTGCAGCTAAGGCCCAGGCTCCAGCTGCTCCAGCCAAGGCCCAGGTTCCAGTTTCTGCTCCAGCCCAGGCTCCCAAAGGTGCCCAGGCCCCTGTGAAGGCTCTGCAGTAAAAACCTCTTTCTCTGCTGATGTAAAAACAGAAGGACTGATGTGACCCCTGGGGTGTCTTCTGAGGGGCTGGTGTCCTCTTGTGCTCTTTGTACAAATAAGCTTGAGGCAGGAAAAAAAAAGATTTAAAACAGTATCAAGATGCTTTCTACAAATAGAGATGAGGGTGCATCTGTGAAGAGAAAGCTATACAGTGGTTCTCAACCTTTCTAATGCCGTGACACCGCAATACAGTTCCTCATGTTGCGGTGACCCCAAATCAAAAAATAAATTTGGTGGCTACTTCAAAACTGTAATTTTGCTACAGTTATGATTCAGAATGTAAATACCTGATACGCATTATGTATTCTCATTACTACAAATCAAACATAATTTAAACATAGTGATTAATCACAAAAACAATATTTAATTATATGTTGAGAAATATTTATTACTAATTCCCATAAATAACATTCCACCATGGCATAGCATGTGTTTAAATATGTATTTTCTGATGGCTTTAGGAACCTCTGTGTTTTGGTCGTTCGATCCCCACTGGAGTCGCGACCCACAGGTTGAGAACCGCTGATATACAAAGACAGGAAGTAATAATAATGGTAGGAATCAGGCCAAGGCATGGTGCCCGTGATATAATGCGTACCTGAAGGTTAAGTGAAACAAGTAATTCTAGGGAAAAGACACTGAGTAGATGTGGTAAGCGCTGCGTGCTGCCAGTTAGTGGAAAAAAATAAAACAATGAAGAACAAGCATGACATTAAAAAACATAAATAACATTGGCAATCTTGCGCAAAAGCATTTTTTCAGTGGAGTTAGAAGTGAGATGGGCCGGCAAGATGGCTCAGTGGTCTAAAGCACCTGCTTAGTCAAGCTTAGGCAACCGCAAGGAGCCCGGTTCAATCTCCAGCACCACACACTGCACCGGCCCCACTCCCAAGGTAGGCTGAGCCGGCCATAATTTTAAAAAAAGAAAAGAAATGAGAGAGGCCAACCTAGGCTTAGTAGGCCTGAATTAAGTAGGGGCTGCCATAAATTAAGTGAGAAAAGTGTTCCCCTGCCTTGGCCAGCTACACAGATCTAGTCAGATGTCTATAACAGGCATGGCAGGTGTGTTGCAAAAGCTCTAGGTACAGAAGATGCCCTTTGACTTTTTAAATATGAATATTTAAAAAAAATACAGACCAGGATATAGAAAGCAGGTGGATAACTGCTTAGAGTTGTGGGTAGACACAGACGTGAACTGACATAACAGGAGGCCCTCATGTGGGGGAGAAAATGCTCTCAGAGGTCTGAAAATTGGCATGGAAAAGCTGGTAGCAGCACTGAAAAAAGTTACTGAAATCCATGAATTATAGTACATCAATTAAGTACATTAGTAAGGTTCTTAAAAATAAATACACGTGTAATGAACACATAAGAAACATGCCAATACTTGAATTTGCTACCAACAACTTAACAAGTAACTTTGTATGTTTTCACATCAAATGTATTTAATAAATAACTTACTGATCTTGAGTTGAGTAACATATACTCAATTGAATACTTGCAATTATGTTACTCATTTCTTTTTGGAGTGACAAGATCTCACAGTACAGTTCAGGCTGGCCTTAAACTTGCAGCAATGCTCTTGTCTCTGCCCCCAGAGTGCTGGGAATATAGTCATCCTGCACCATGACCAAGTTTATGTCAGTTATTTCTTAACCAAAACACAAGAGCTTCCTAGATCTAATGAGTTATAAAGTGGAAAGCAGAGGCATAGGCAAGTGTATTTTTACTACATTCCTGAGTTCAAATTCTCCATAAAATCTCTAAAAGTTACATTTAAGCATAAATTTCTCCCTTTGTATGAAAAAGAAAGTCATATCTTACTGTTCTCTAAGATGTAGGGTCCACGTTTTTCCATCAATTGTAATGATATAGATCATCTGAAATAAAATACATTAAGGCAAATTAGTAAGTCAGATGTAAAGTAATACAGTATTTTCCATTCAACTGAATAAAATTGAAGCTTCTAAGGTATTAAAAATAAGTATAGCCTCTGTAACTTATTATATTAACTAGTAAGGACTTAAAATAAAATCTGGATCATTGATTAAGGTGTTCGCATGATTTGTTTAAAAAGAAAATTTATTTTGAAAACATAATTTTATGTTTTAAAGTAATACATCAATACATTGATTGCTTATATCTAGATAAGTATTTATCTTTTTTTAGTCAAGACACATGAAAAAAGATTGCAAGCTTAAAATGCACCATATAGTGAAGCAATAAATAACTTACAAATGCTTGTACATAGATACATGCTTATAATTAAATACATTTATCAAAGTACAAATCTATAAGGAAAAATACCTTGACAGATTGCTCAGATGAGAAGGAAGGGAAGAATGCCCAACTCCAGAGGAAAGAGCGCTAAACCATCACAGATTGAATAACAGTGACAATGCCATCATTCCATCCAGCATCCAGAAACAGGAGGAAGCTCTGTGGAACCTGATGGCAGAATAGCTGGACTTGTCCACAAATGCAGACACCTATTCTAGCAACTCCATCAAATTTTTGGCAAGACAAACCAATTTCAAATAAAATCTTGTCAATTTTGAGCCACACAACAATCTATAAACTTAGCAACTCCTAACTGGGCACTGCTGTTTTTGACTAGAAACACCCAGAAAATTCAAGGAACAGAAAGAATAGCAAAAGCAGAGCCCAGTGACACAGAGCTACTGCAAACCATGAAAGCTATGACAGCCAATCAAACATGTTTTTCAAACTGAACACAAAGCAAGGATATGGAAAGGTCTTGGCAATGTTACGAGTACAACGGCAAACAAGCTGAAAAGCAAAAGTAAAAGCTACCACTGAGTGTCCATACAAAAAGAAAAAATAGCAAGTTCAACAAATGAAAGAAATTAATCCTCAGAAAACTATGGATTATGCAAGTAAAGCATGCCTTTACTATAAATAGATTTAATAGCCTCAGAAAAGACTGAAAATTATACTCAGCTAATGAGACTTGGTACAATTCAGTACTAGTATTAACATTCTCTAATGCTTACAAATGCTTACCTATATCTAACACTGTTCCAAACACTTCACAGTGTATGTTTTTTAAACAAATGTATCTTCAAAAAACCATGCAGTAACTAATCAAAGATAATAGAAATAGCTATAATAACTTATACCACAGAAATGGAATACATTTACATTATTAAACTATACCAATTTCATACTTCACCATTACTTAATTGTAAAGGAATGAATTAACAGAAGAAATAGAATAACTATTACTGTGTGCTCAAAATCATAGCCTCAAAATGATGAGGCAAGACATGAACTCCGAAGGGCTCAGGTGACACTACTCTTGAGGCACTGCCAGAGATTTCTGCTACCCTGGCTTTTCTCTTGGGCTGGTTGTGTTCACTCCCTACAGTTCCCTCAGGCAACTCACATTCTTGGTGGCTGCTCCAACCACTGAGCTCTCCACCTTTGGCTTCACGCACAGCTTTACACACTGCCACATGGGGCACAATGCCTGGCTGCCCTGGGTTCATTTTGAAGTCTATCCCAAATCCAGCAAGGCCAACATTAAGTCTCATAGTTCAAAAAGCACAAGCTACCAGAACTCACTCAATAGAGACAATAATTAATTATAAGTATGTTCTATAATTATTACAAGAATTGAATTTGTAATTAAAAACAAACATCTTAAGAGTCTCAGACCAAATAGTTTCACTGAGATATTGCACCAAACATTTAAGGACTTAATATAATTCTAACAAAAAAGAAGAATGTACTTTCCAACTCATTATATTGAGGTAGTGTTACTCAGTACCAAAACCAAAGACTATAGCAACAACAACAAAAATTACAGACTAGTATCTTCAAGAATATGTACAAAAATACTAACAAATTGAATTCAAATTATATACAAATAATATGACCTTGTGCAATTTATTTCAGTAATGCACGCCTGTTCAATACATGATAATCAACTAATAAATCAAGATAATACTAATAGATATATAAAGAACCATCACATGATCTTATCCAATGGTATAGACAAAATATTGAACAAAATTAAACACTATTCATGATAATAATTTACAGAAAAATATGAATAAAAAAAATGCCTCAACTTTAAAAGCCATAGCTTTTTAAAACCATACTGAGGGGGCTGGGGAGATAGCTCAGTGGAATAAGCACTTGCCTGGGAAGCACAAGGGCCTGAGTTCAACCCCTGGTTAAGCAAAAAAAAAAAAAAGTGTAAAACCATACTGAGTTCTATTCAGTAGAAACTGTTTGCTTTCCCTGTAAGATAGGGAATAAATCAAGATTCTGAGTCTCATCATTGTCTGGCCAGTGAAATAATACAAGAAAAAGAAATAGTCGTTTTCTTCCAATCTCTAGACTGAAAGATAAGAAGTAATAACTGTTTAAGTATAAAATTCAAAGTACTTTGCCTACATATATTTTTACAAAAGGATTTTTAAGGCAAAATCATGTAAATAAACTTAGTAATAGATGAATACGTGCAAAATACAGGATACAGATAAAAAGTAAACCAGTTCTGCATAATAATGACATCTCAAAATAAATTTAAAATAATATGCTTAAAACTTATGGAATTTTCCTTAATACCTATGGAAAGTGCATAGGTATAAATGCATTAAAACCTGCATCAGACTTGTACCTAAATGCTGCACTACACTGATGAAAGAAATTCAAGGTGACCTAAAGAAAGGCACGTGCAGACCCAGATGGCAGACTAATGTCCCCCAACTCATCCGACCTACAAAAATGGGACCACGGAATGAATAAACACCTAGCTTGAGCAGGGCGACTAAAGCAGAGTACTGCCGTGGTGGGAAACTCAGGTGTGACAAAATCGAGAGTGTTTTCAGAGAGGAGCAACGAACACTCACTCTGTCTCCCAGTTAGGAAAAGCTTGGAACAAATAGTGGCTTCTTCTTAGGAGAAAATGGGAAGTATGGACAGCTCCAGCAGGGCCTGTCACCACTGAAAACACCTGCTGCCTTTGCTCTTGGGAAGTTCTCCAGTCCCCACAGGCCCTGCACCAGCTTCAGAAGCTATCTGGGATGCATACAGCCTCACTCTTTCAGAACTGCTGGCTTTATCACCTTGAAAACAGGGCTGTTACTGAAGTGACCACGCTCCCAGCAGCCACCTCATGCGTGCATCCCTCAATCTCACTGAGTCACACACAGGTTAGTGCTGTTGTGGCTTCCTAGCTTCTGGGACTGTTCGGCACAGAAGCCCCTCTTTCACCTGCCTCTCTCTATTTCCCTGTAGTTCAGCTGCACAGAGGCTACACCCAAGAAGGCAGCCATGTCCATAGAGCCTGGGCTGATGCAGTGCGCTGCCCACCTGAGATGGGAACATGGACCCAATGGGGTACCTGCAAACCAGGTGGTTGAGCCTGCATGAGGTCCTGATTTCCCTGAAGAAAATTCCCACCAGAGTAGGCTCTGACATACAGCACAGCAGCTACCCCCACAGTGCCTAATCCACCCCAGGCCACACTATCCCCCCAGATGAGTCACCATTACCCAATACCTGAGCCCATTGATCCCACTGTCACCTCATTCTGAGGAAGACAAATAGCCTAGCAGAGCAATGGATTACCCAAGACGTCTAAGCTGCCGTGGCCTCCTGCTCTCGAGGAAAGTGAGCCTCACTTGAATGCCCTTCCACATTGTCTGGCTCTAAGGCTTCCACTATCTGGAGTCCAGACCAGCTCTTTAGCATCTGAGACTGCCTGAGACGACCCATGATCCTGGGAAACAGACCCCACGCCACAGAAATGTACCACTTCTCAAGGTTCTGGCTGCCACTGAGCCTCACAGAGCCTGTCCTCTACCACTTTAGGGTTCTGAACCAATATCATGGGGTATCCCTTTCCCTGTACCTGAGTTGCCACAGTGCTCTACTCATTCCAGAAACTTAGCAGGACTCCCTAAAAGAAAGATAACAGGGCCCAAGTAAAACTGGGAAAAGAATGTGGCACAGAAACAGAAATCTTGCATGGCGTGGGCAAGACCCTGGGTTCAGTCCCCAGCAGTGTGAAATGCATATGTGTGCGTGCACACAGGAATGAAGGAATGAAGGAACGAGAGAAATTTAAAACTCCTTCAAATAAAATCAGAAATTAAATTAGAACTGTAACTTTCCACAGAAAGATAGAAGGTCATTATAGATCATAATGAACAAACATGCAACGAACTTGATAACCTAGGGGAAATGGACAAATTCCTGGACACATACATCATAGCAAGATAGAATCCTGAGGGAAAGAACCTGATTGAAGCAATAATATGTAACAAGAATGAGTGAGCAATGAAATGCTTCCTATGGTAGAGAAAACCACAACCAGCTGCATTCTCAGTAATATAAGCACAATTTTTAAATTATACTGAAAAACCAAAGAGCAGAAAGTTGTTCCAAACACATTCTACAGACCAGTATTATCACCCTATCCAAGACAGACAACGATATGCACAGAAAACAAAACTGCAGGCTGAACCCTGATGGACATAGCTGTTAAAGTCCTCAGCAAAATATCAGGAAATCACACCCAAAAGCATACCGAAAAGAGGCTTTGACATTAGCCAATGGGATGCATTTATGGATGTAAGCATGATTCAATACAGTTGATTGACAAATGTGATAAATCATGCCAACAGAAGAAGGATGTAAAATATGTCTTCCCAATACATGTATAAGTAACGTTTGACAAAACTCAACATTCCTTCATGATAAAAACAAAGAATATGTGCCATATAGAAGAAGCACATCTCAACATGATAAAGATGCAGTGGTTCCTACCTATAATGTCAGTGCCCTGGGAGGTGAGAGAGAAGGGCCACTAATCTGAGCCCTGCCTGAGTGACTTCACAACTTCATAAAATTAAAAATTAAAAGACTAGGTGTGCGGCTGAGTGTGAGGGCCCTGGGTTAACTGCCAGTACTTCAAAATTGTAACAGCTAAGGTACTGCTTGGGGGGGGGGGGCTGAAAGCTGCAAAATCTGGAAAGATAAAGCATACGAGCATACCTCATGGGGAGTTTTATTGTTGTTTATTGAGCATCTTATTGGATATTCTCTCCCAAGCAATCAGGCAAGAAAAAAGTAAAGACCACACATATCCTTTTATTTCAAAAAATTAATTTTTAAAATGATATTTGTTTATGTATCTATTTATTTGGTACAAGGTCCCACTGCACAGCTCAGACTCCTAACGATCCTCTTGTCTCAGCCTCACCAGTGCCAGAACTACAGGCATGCGCTTCCATGCCTGTTTTCAGTTGCTGGCATGACATGCCCGGGGTTTGGGGTCTGACACAGCAGGCAGCATCAAGGGGAGGGAAAAGGAAGCAATGAGGTAGTGACAAAGACGTGGGGACAGGAGGGTCAGAGCCTAGTAACGAAGCCCGGTCAGACACCATACTTTGGAAGTCTACAGATAAGATCTGAGTTAACACAAGGGTAAATGAGAAGAACCTTCACAGTTTAGGAATAAAGTTACTCTTGCTCACGTACCTTTCTTTCTGAGACCTCTCTCTCACTTGACCTTATCTTCTGTGGCACTGTGACACGCAGGAATATGCCTTCAAAATCTGCAGTAACAACATGTGGTCCGGGTTTGTTTCTCTGGATGCTTTGTTTTAGCAACAGCTTCTGCCTAGTAAGTGTCCTTAACTCAAGCACATAGAAGGGCTCAATATTTTTACTGAACTTATTCATGTGCCCATGCTCCAGGGTGCAAATTTTCAGTATCAAACAGCCAATACAAACAGATATTGCAGTGTGTAGCATCCCCCAGCCCCTTCAGAATCACGCAGGAACTGTGGCTTCAGCACTCTGGGGAGCACAGTATGGAAAGCAAACTCGCACCCTGCGACACCGCCAGGCTCATCTGCGACACCGCCAGGGTTGCAGACCCCGGACTCCAGTCCCTCTGGCAAGGTCTGAGGATATTAGGAGGGGTGGCCTGGGGAAGTTGTCCCTAGGAAAAGCCCAGCCCAGCTCCGCAGGTGGGGGAGCCCGGAAGGAGGAGGGGACTCACCGAGGAGGGCGTCCTGCCTGGAGAGCCAGGCGAGGAGAGCCAGGAGCAGCAGCATGCCGCTGGAGCCTCAGGAGGCCGTTGGCGCTGCTCGCTCGCTCGCACGCGCGGGGCTCCGTTCTGTTGGACGCTGGACCCGCGGCCACCGTGCTCTGCTCAAGGCCAGGACTGCGTGTTCAGGAGAAACGAAAGCAGGTTCAGGCCTCTGTGCATGGCTGGTGTGTTGTGGACCAGTTTATACGCTTCAGCAGTGCTAAAGAGCCAACGAAGCACGAGTCCTCCTTGTCGATCATTTCATTTCTCCACATCACAGTTTTATGCACGTTTTATGAAAACAAAATGGAAATGTCACCCAGATTTGTTAGCTGCTGACTTTAATACAACGTTATCCTTGCAATAGGGAAAATGTAATAATAAAGCCGGTTCTTAAACTTAATCATTGCAAATCCCAAGGCATTTTTCTAACAACTGTATATGATCTTTACAATAGTAGATTAAATTGGTAGAGGAAAGGTTAGGGAAAGCTTGGAAACACAACCGAGGAAAGTTTTGTTAAGTTAATGGACACAAGAAAATGAGAAGTGTGGGCCGCGCCACCGGGCACTGGAGAATTGATGGTGGGAAGAGGAGCACACCGCCGTGCCCATCACTTCCCAGCAAACATCCCTCTGCACTGCACATGGGCAAAACCTACTGGCCCCATGGTGCCTCACACAGGAGCTCTGCTCCA
The DNA here is from genome assembly GCA_004027025.1 of Myocastor coypus. Taxonomy (NCBI): domain Eukaryota; kingdom Metazoa; phylum Chordata; class Mammalia; order Rodentia; family Myocastoridae; genus Myocastor; species Myocastor coypus. The sequence goes on from PVJA010024759.1 coordinate 15,916, forward strand.
GAAAATCCGGAGAAGAAGATCGTGGAGGTTGAAGAAAAACAAGAGTTAAGATGCCTGTAATTGGAGCACTTGGGAGGCTGTGGCAGGAGAATTGTTGGGAATTTGAGACCAGCCTGGGCTGCAAAGTGAGCTTCGGGCCAGCCTGAACTGCACAGAGACCCTGTCTCAAACAGACAAAAAAAGTGGAAAGCTGAGGTCAGGTGGAGCCTCCGGCGAAAGAATGACCCGAGCCCTGCACGGTTGTAGTCAGCTGAAGTGCCTCTGCCTGGCATCTCCTCTGCGTGGCTCCTCTCGGCAGCCTCAGGGCTGACCATGCTTTAGCTCCGCGCAAGTGCTCCATCTCTATCTAGCTCCCCACGCCTTTTATCCCAGGACCCCCCACATTGTTGGAATGTCCTGCATCCACAGTTTCAAAAGAAGCCCTGCTCAGGGCTAAAACTTGAACTTACCAGGTATTTGTTCCCCCTAGACAGCTGATGACTAGGAAATTATGACAACAAGGTAGGAGGACACTGACCACCATTTTCCAATACAAATTACAGGCAACACGGATGAGGAAACAGTGGTAGATTCAATTCGTGTAAAGTTGTATTGTGATATCATTCATACAACACACAACTGACACATTTAGAGGATACAGCACAACCAAACACACACAGATAGGTGCAGCCATCAGTACAGCTAACTTTCGACACATTCATTATGTAGAAAAGTGTCCCTGTATGCTATAGCCGTCACTTTTCCATTTCTCCAGCAATCACTCAGGCCTATAGAACTAGTAATTTAATTCTTATCTTTAGAGATGTCCCTGCTCTGATTATTTCACACAAATGAGTAAGATACTACATGATCTTTTGCATTGACCTACTCACTTATCCTAATGGCTTTAAAGTTAATTTCTGTTACCTATTGTGATGCTTTACTCCTTTTTGCAGGTGCATATTTCACTGTGGATGCCCAGGCCATACTTGTTTATTCCTCAGTCAGTTGACAGACGTTGGTACAGGGAACCATGTACCTCTGCGGTTCTTCCTCCTCTGTCCCATGAGTTTTTTCTTTTCTTTTTTATTTTTTGTTTGTTTGTTTGTTTGTTCATTTTTTGATGGAGACACTAAGGTCATAGTCAGTCTCAAGGTTTGGCTGATGACTCCATAATCCAACTGTGTCCTGCAAAGGTTCATCAATCTCTACAAGATGAGGATGTGAAAGAAAATCTTATCCAGAAGTGCCCTGCTTTACTTAAAACAGCGATAAGTTTGGGGTCATTAAACACCAAGAAATAACAGATATCTCACAGCAGGCACTTATTCTGAGCAACTGCTCTAAGCTAGAAAGGATGCTAGTGACAGTCTTGTAGCTTCAGGGGCTGTCTTTACCAAGATTCTTCTCAATAGCACAAAGGCTGAAAAGGACACAATGAACCTCCATCTATTTGAGAGGTGGGCCATGAGGGCTTTCCTCCATGAATTCAGCAGTGGACAAAGGAATGTTGTCACCTTGAGATGTCACAAATCACAGATGGAAATGAAAGCAAAGCTGCTTAACTCCTGCTAAAGGATAACTGTGTGGAAGAATTCATAGACACAAACATGCACATCTGCATCGCACTTGGTTTATGAAATCAGATCAATACAATTCTTTCTTTTCTTCAAGCCCAATGCACCTGACCAGTCGCCACTCTTATCGATGCCTGTCATCTCACTTATCTCTAAAATGCTTCTGTTCTTTCCCTGTTGCCCTGTCCTGCCCACGTCAGTTCTCTCCAGTCTCTCGCCATCTCTTAGCAACTGCTTTACTCTCTAGTCCTAACTGAATACATGTCTCCTACTCTAGCCCAGCAACAGTTGTAAGAGACAAACTATATCATGGCAAATTCTTCTCACCACCTCAGAACTAACTTAACTAGGTCCCTGTTCATAAATGTGAACACTAAATTCCTTATAGAACATTGGACACTTATCTGGGCTCACAATGAATTATGTTGATTTTCAAAAATTGATTTTGAAAAGTATTAAAAGCTTAAACTTTGGAAACAGAAAGCATTGTTAATTTTTTTTTTTTAATTTAATACAGTGTCTACAGGTCTCTGCATGCCCTGGGGGAGGGGCCAGTGCACCCCAAGGGTGTGGCCAGCACACCATGGATGGAACCCTGGTCCCTGTGCCTGCCTAAGCAGGTGCTTTAGTCTGCTGAACTATCTTACTGGCCCTAGCCCTGTTAGTTTAATATTAATACTTTTTAAAATTAAATATTAGTCTTGGTATCTTTCTGCTTTATACCACTAAACAAAATGTTTCTGTACCACAAAGCTCAATGAATTATGTTGGTTCAACTTGCAAACATTTACTTCAAATTTAAAAAATCACTTTCAAAGGCCCTTACTCCTGAGCTATTGCAGCTCTTTCTCTCCTAACTTATTTGTTCACTTCTCCACTTTCCATTACACGGATCTTTTACAACAAACCAGCCTTCTATTGTGTGTGCATGAGCCTGCATTCTAAAGCTGCCAGTGAGCCACTGTCAATGAGAGACTCCAGCCCCCAGGATCTCCCAGGCCCTGCCTGAGTTGCTTCTCTGACCCAATCACAACTGGAACCCTCTGTTTCAGATAAACTGACAGTCTGTCATGAGGCAAACTGTTGATATTCTTTGCACCAGATCCTCCATGTGTTCTGAAAGCTACTGTGCAAGCATAGAGTTGACTGATTCTGCGAGATGCATGCACCTATATGGTAAAGTTAATTTGCAGATGGAATAAAAATATTCTCTACTTCTGATTTTAGATTTTTTCCAAAAGCAGTGAGAATTTAAAGAAGATGCTTCAAAGTTACTATGTGGAACTTTGGGGCTTTATGTCTGACTTCTGGTGCTTGCCTCTACTGTCTGTCTTTGGACCGTAAACTTTGTTAAAATAAAAGCCTTACTCAAGTAACTCCATAAGGTCACATGACTCTCTTTAAGTAATGCAAGCAGAGCAAATCTTTGTACCACCTGCAGATTATTTCCTTTATGTCACTTGCTCAATAGGGCCTAAGATAATCATACTGAAAATATCCTCAACCACTATCTCTTTACTACCTATATTTGTCCTTCTTACTGTTCTAAGATTTTGTATCATTAATTCTTTTTAATTATAGTTATATGATTATATAATTATACAAGTTATTTATGAGCTAATAGCCCATCTCAAGTTCTAGAGATAAAAATTTAGCACAAACAGTGAATGCTGTCCAGAAAAATGAACAAACAATGAAAAATCAAAGTAAAACATGAAGGAAAGGAAAAGCAAAGCAAAATATTGAAACTATGGTTCATGAGTTTATGAACTAGAAAAACCAGTATGTCTCCAGGTGAGTACTATTGCAGGAAAAACCTGAATGGTGTGAAGTGCTAAAGTGAACACACATGGGGGCCTGGAGGGATGGCTCAGTTGTCTAAAGCGCCTGCTTGGGAAAGCTTGAGCAGCTTCAGGGACCGTGGTTCGATCCCCGCCACCACATGCTGGGCCAGCCCTGCCCTCTGGGTGGGCTGAGCCGGCCACAAAAATGAGTGAATAAACAAACAAAGGTTCTGAAACAACAACAACAAAAAAAAAAAATTAAAAATAAATAAATAAAATAAAGTGAATACACATGGCATGAAAGTGAGAGGACAGGAGGATGACGAAGGTTAAGGGAGGCCAGCAGTGGCCCAAGTGCTAAAATCTTATCTAACATGTGGGTGTCTACCAAAGTCATGCTAAAAGAGTCTGAGACTGATGCAAGCAGAAATGCAACAGACACTAAACTGTTTCACACTGAGGGTAGAAGTAGTAAGTGTCTTATTTGTTCATAGGTAAGAAAAGAGGAAACCACTGACCTTACTATCAAAGGTAGATATGGGGGAATGTGAGATAAAGAAGTAGATGAACCTATGATCTCATTTTTTATTAAATTTTTGAATATTTATATTTAGTCCCAGGGATCAACCTAAATGTCAAATAACTATTTCTTCTCATACATAAATTAGATACATAGAGACATCTACTTTATCCCAGATTTTTTATTTTATTAAATTTTTGCCTGAGAGATACAGTACCTAAAGTATTTTGTCTGGCACCTTGTGTGTCCTAAAGTCTAGTAAATTCCATATTCTCTACTCAGTCATATACCAGCATGCAAATCTCAGGGTTATGACATTCTTAAGTTTCAAGTCTAGAAACTGGTATCTTCAATAACTCCAAGGCCAAAACGTAATAAAATTCCTTACTTCTATTTCTTCCTTTCTAGAATAAAAATAACAATATTCATACAGTCTTAGTGAGAAGGAAATTTAAACAGTAGAGGTTAAATCTATCAGTTAAATGGGGAAAAGAAGGTGGAATTGTTCATAAATGCATTAAGAAAAGTTACGGCTATGGTAGCACAGTAAAGTATTATCTATGTGAGTCAGTGAGAAGAAGTAGAATACTGTTATTGTTATTATTATTACTTATTTTTAACCATGTGGTTTGCTCTAAACTATTTTTGCCACTTCAAAATAATTTGGTTTTAATTCACTTTTGCTAATTTTCAGTGTGCTGTTTGCCTTTACTTTGTCACTGTTACTGAGATTCTTTTCACTGCAGATGGTACTAAGAACAGGCATCTAAAACTCGGCTGCCAGAAAAAGAAAAAAAAAATGCTTAATTACAATGCACGAAATGCAGAGCTAGATTGGTGAGATGAGTTTTAGGAGGCTTAGATTTAATAGCCTCCAACATTACAAGCTTCACTGGTGGCCCACTGCAATTGCAGAACATTTGACTGTGTATGCATCTGCTTCCTCTTAGTCCAAAGAGAAGTATATTCTTTTCCTTTTTTTAATTTTTTTTCTAAGCAACATCAATAGGGAGGTGGGTCATGGCCACACACTGTAGTCTGTAGAATGATTGTGAGGACAATATGCAATATGTCAACTTCCAAAAAAAAGAAAGGGGAAAAGAAAAAAAGAAAAAAAAAAAAAAGTAATGTTGATTTAAAAGGGTTAATGTTTAATTGTTTGATCAATCTTATATACCTATATGTATTAATCTAAACTGATCTGATGATGAAAATATGTAATATAACCATTGTTAAATTTAAAAAATAAAATATTAAATTAAAAAAAAATAAAAATAAAATAAACAAATAAAATCATTAAAAAAAATAATAAAATAAAATAAAACTCAGCTGCCAAAAAGGACCTTGCATAAAGCTGAAAGAAAAAGCTCTGAAAAGATACACAAACATCAACATAAAGACACACAAAAAGTGACACAAACAAAGTAACCTGACTCTTCCAAAAGTTCTACCTCTCTCCTAACTGGACCCAAAGATCCTGAATTTTGTGAAACGTTGAGCAAAAAACCTTAAGGATTGATTTCTAAAACTGTTTTGTTCATCACTGAATTAATATGTACCAATATTCACTGCTTCACATATTCCATGATGATTTTTGTCTTATATTGTTCTTGCTTTCCTAATGGTTTAATTTTTGACATAAATATTTTAAAACTAAAAATTAATGCATTAATTTTCCCTAGTTTAGCTCCAGGAAAGAGGAGAAATTAATATATTTAGAATAAGGCTTCTCTAAGATGATGAAAAATATATTATACATACACATTTAAATTATTTGTTTATCACTTCTTCACCTACAATAGTGGAATTAAATAAATATGGAAGCAAGTAATTGTTTAGGCTATAATTTCGTTTTTGTCAAGTTAGACAGCTGGCAGGGCCTCCATAGCTTTCGTTCACACAGCACCATGTTTCACAATGCTTTACACGGCCTGCTTTTTTTCTTTGGAACACTTCACCTGAAGGCAGTTTCTGCTTAACATAACAGCCAGTCCAGGTCTCTGCTGTCTGGCTGAAATTTCTTGACTGCATCTGAGAGATGAGGTTTAAACACCTTAATATTTGACAATGAAAACAGACAGATTTGGTGTAAATTCTGGGCCAGCAGAGAAGGTGCACAGACCAGAGCTGCCACGAGCTGCACACCTCTTGCGTGATCAGAAGGATGGGCCCAGCCACCCAGCTCACGGGCATACAACAGGCACTCTGTGATGTTTCATTTCTTATCCTGCAGCACTAAAGCCCTTTGCTAATGCTGTCAAATGTAAGCATTCATGACCAAATAGGATCATTTCTAAATTTTTTGAACTTTTTCAAATAAATGATAATTGTTCTTTCTTATGACACTTCTTTCTGAAGTTAATCTTACCACTTCAGACATTTCCAAGATTCTCCATGGGATCACAGCAAAAATTACAAAAGCTATTACATGATAAGCCTATTTCTAAAACATAAATGGGTATATAAACATGCACTGAAATCATCAAGGTCACTACTCTGAAGTAGTTGCTGATAATTCATTAACAAAACTAAAAGAGATTTTCATTAAAAATTTTACGTCATTGTGTTTGCTCCACTTTTATCACTGAGGCGCAAAGCAAAGGGAGTGTCACTTTATGGACCGAACTTCTGTGCTCCCCCCTCCCTAGACATTCTCTTGGTAAACTGTAGCTCTCGTGAGTGTTCAGAGAGACGCCGGCCAAGTATCTTCACTACAATTTAGAGACACATGACCGAAACGTGAAGCAGCCTCCTAGGGCAGTGCCTCCTTTGTTATTGCTTGCTATTTTACTTCCTCTAGGTATACTTTCTCACAAAATTTGCTGCTCTGTCTCCATGGATCAGCTTCGCATAGATGATTAGCAAAGCAAGAAACTTGATTTGGGGGGAAATCAAAAGAAACTCGACTCCTTTGCATGCGCCATAGTTTTCTGACAGGCGCTGGGCATTCGCTGATTACTTTCAGCTGTTCTTGGTCCTGCAGTATCATACAGGGTACATAGCAGCCTGCAGACACAGACACACACTGCAGCTTCCCTGTGCAAGGTCACTAAGCATCAACCAAGTCTAACCCCAAGTTCCCAATATTCTGAATTGCATGGAAATCTTCCCGTAATTCTTTGGTACCTATAATAACATAATTTACTACCCTACAACTGACTGTCCTGTCCTCTGAAAATATCCCCTCATGTTCATCCATCGAAGAATAATAGCAGCATGTAAAATAAGGAAAAACATAACAATGTAGAAACTGACCAAAATGTCATCTTTTGGAAGAGGAATATATTGTCATTTAATTTTCAATGGTACGATTTTACCTGAAAATGGCCTAGTATTTTTTAATTTTTTTCAAAATAATTGTAGAAAAGTCTTATGAATTTAAAAATAAAAGTTGAAATTATAATAGTAACTACAGTATAAGTGAGGAAATACACAGTTATAATAATTTCCTGTGTTTTGTGACTACATCTTAAAGATCATTAAATATTTATGTCAACTCAATATAGTTAAGAACAAAAATATATAATCATTAATAATATTCACTGATACTAAAATATTTAAATTTAAACTTATATTTACTCTTCAGTTATGTGATATATTCTGATTGTTCTATTATATTCATGTCTATGAAGTACTACTTAAATCAGATTAATTCATAAATAATTAATATTTAAATACTGATTCCTCAGTTTTAAAAATAACATACACATGCCAAAAAATCAAATCATATTACCATGTATCATATGCTAAAATCAGCTAAAAATGAATCAAAGATTAAAAAACCTAAAGCATGAAATTATAAAAATACTTGAAGAAAACAGGACAAAAGCTACATAAGATGGCTTTGAGAAAAGTAACTAAAACAAGTTGCATGAGAATACTTAGTTATCCCAACATAGGTCCCCTGGACTCATCTCTCTGTACCCCAGGGAGAAATAATGACAAAAATGAGGAAAAGATAGACAAGAGACAAGAGCTGGGCTGGGTGGAAGCCTCTTTACTTGATGAAGAAAAGACACCAAAACAACAGCAGGGTCATTTACTAACTCTTGCAAGGTTAATCTCATGAGGTACAAGGTTACCTCACAACTAATGGCTGAAATTTTCCAAGCAAGATGCTTTTCTCAAGACTGAAGTAGCTTGACTGCTTTAGGCACTGTGGCCTTTTCTTGCCCTCACACATAGGGCCAATTTCCAGCTTCATTCACTCCTAACAAAGTTTTTGAAAATACTGTTTATCTATTTATCTATTGAACAGCCTTGTCACCTTCAGTGGAAATCATTAGGCTATAAATTAGGATTGATTTCTGAAGCACAATTAATTATACCAGAAGCATAATTAATTATAATTATAATTACAATTATCATTATACTACAACATTCCTTGTCTGCTCAAAGCTGTACCCTTGTTCAGTAATAGCCACCTTTGGCCCATATTCTTCTATGGTAGAAGGGGCCACAGATTGCACTGAGGTCTCTTTTACAACTCCTTAATGATTTAATCACCTATCAAAGGCCCTATCCAAAATATCATGAATATTGGAAACTAGATTTCAATAAATAATCTTTAATGATGCAAGCATGTACCGTATAACACTTGCTAAAACTAAACACATGAGGGGCTGGCAAGATAGCTCAATCATCTAAAGCACCTGCTTAGGCAAGCTCAAGGACCCAAGTTTAATACCTGGCACCACATGCTGTGACAGTTCTGCCCCCAGGGTGGGATGAGCCAGCCACAAAAAAAAAAAAAAAAAAAAAAAAAAAAAAAAAAAAAAAAAAAAAAAAAAAAATGAGGCTGCAATTATCCAGATAATAATATCATAATTTCCCCCTAACTCAACCATTCATAAGTAAGAGGCACAGAGAACTGCAAACAACAAACAAAACTTCAGAGATTGGCAACTGAGTAAAAATATATCATGTGAAAGAGTCCGAATTTAAACAACAAGCATATTGTAGGTTAGTGTGTCAGTTACTTTTCTCTCACTGCTGGGAAGAAATACCCAACACCCAAAATTAAGCAAGGAAAGATTTATTTAGCTCACAGATTGTGGAGATTTCATTCCGTACTCAGCTGCTCCAAGGCAGAATGCAGAGGGCAGCAGTTCATGGTGGCAGAAAACAGCAAAGACCAAGGGCAAGAGGGAAGAGCAGCAGCAGCGGTGCCCGAGGCCAGCCTCGGTCCTTTCTCGCTATTGCCTTCAGGCTGTCTGCCCCAGGGCAGATGCAGAACTCACACCCACATCCCAGCAGTACTCAGAACCATAATCACAGCATGAATTAATCACAAACTCTATAACTGTGCCCCAGTGACTATATGAGGCTTTCTGGTGACACCTAGGTTTAAACCAGAATAATCAGGGATAAATGTAATGATTTAGTCAAGGTAGGAAAGAAAAACAAAAGAGAGGGAAAAAAATCCAGAAAACCAGTAACACTCTGCACAGCGAAGCTATCTTTTAGAAATGAATGAGATTTTGACTTTCCCAGAAAATCAAAATCTGAGGAAATTCATTAGATACTTCTTGAAATAAATACTGAAATCACCCTTCATACTTTAAAGAAGCCTAAGTGTAAAATGACATCTTAGGGAAATATAAAATCCATTGTTACAAAAACATATCCACAGAAGTATTTTTAAACTCTATAGCAGAGCCGGGCGTGGTGGCGCACGCCTATAATCCCAGCACTCGGGAGGCTGAGGCAGGAGGATCGATGTGAGTTCGAGACCAGCCTGGGCTACAAAAGTGAGCTCAAGGCCAGCCTGAACTGCT
>PVJA010024760.1:0-31384 GCA_004027025.1 Myocastor coypus
CCCCCCTCCCCCACCACAGCATGTTCAGGAAGTTACCAGTTCAGTTTGCTGGGAGTCTAGATTATACAAAGCTAGAGGGGAGAAATCACAACAAATTGAATTGAACAACAAAGACATGACACTTGCTTTGTGGGGAAAATAAAGTTTTGACACAAGGGCTGCAGGTTTGATCTCCGGGCCTGACATGTTGACCCCACCACTGGGGCTTGCTGAGCCAGCAATTTTGACTGGGCATCATGGCACATGCCCATCCCAGCTATTGGGAGGCTGTAAACAGGTGAATCAGAGTCTGATCTACATAGTGAGACCCTGAACGCTCTGTAGACACTCCCTAAAATACAAAAAAAAAAAAAAAAAAAAAAAAAAAGAACAGAAAAGAAAAATGAAGAAAAGAAAAAAGAGAGATTTGATGGGTAGGAACAGTAAGACAGATATTCCCCTACCTACAGCATTAAAAAAAAAGAGGCATAGAAATTATGTTTCCGGGAGCATAGTTAGCAGAGGGAATCTACCATTCTATTTCTTTCAGGGACTTTGGAGAACAATGAATATACAGGCAGAACTCATATATATCGGGCATCTATGTAAGAGAAGTAGGTTCTTCTAAGCAAGCCAGATCTTATGCAGTAATCCTCAGGAAGCAGAGATCTAGAAGGGCCACTTTATTTATGAGAAGTCTCCTCTGTCACAGGTACAAAAGAGCTTTATACAATGAATGATTTAAGAAACAGCCAGTCTCAGAGTCTTCTAATTTCATAACTGGGATGATGGTTGCATTTTAATATTATCAGGTCTACTCAGAATTGCTGAAAGGTTCTCACTCACACTGCAGAATCCCTCCATCAAGCACCTCAGAGATGGGGTGACTTTTTCACCTTTACAACTACCCTGTTAGCACCTTGAACAGTGGAAGTGAAAGGCAAGTAAAGGCACCTGCATAGGGCACATAGCTGTCATGTTGGCAACAACTGATATTCTTTTGAAAAGGTCGAATGCTTCCATCAAATCGTGTTAAGTTAATCATATGTAAAGTCAGTTTTGCAACCTGAAATAGTTATTCAGATGCCTACACATGCAGCATTTGAGACACTTGCTATGATACTTTCATCTGATTTGTTGAAGTGGACGTTTGTCAACAGGAAAACATCCTTGATTCTCAACTTTAAAAAGCCACAAGACGTGTGGTTCAGCAAGAGACGTAGGCATTGACGTGTCTTCTTCTGGAATCACCAGTCCTTCCTCTGCTCTCTCCTAAGCTTGCCCATTGCTGTGACATAAGCCAGCCAGCTGCACTTCGCCTATGCTGCGGATACCACATCAGTCCTGATGCTACTACTTCTCCAACTTCCCCAGAGATACCTGCATACGCAGAGTACGGGCTTAGCCTGACCAGTGATCAAGCAGCAAAGCCAGTCCGCTACCGTCTACTTCCTTGAGGAGCCCTAAAATGGATCCAAATATGTCAATCTCTGAGTGCAATGTGAACAACACTCAACTTATGATTACTTCATTTTTCACCATTTTATAGGTACCCAGTTTTATTCCCTAAGGCTATGCTAGAACTCACTCACAGGATTCCACTGAGTGAAAAGAAAGCAAAGCTCTTGTTAGCTGGTTTCTCCTCTGTAATTTGCTCCTGAGTGCAGGCTTCCATGCAGCAAGGAGCAATCCCATCTCCCTAAGGGGCGTCTCTTCCTCCATTCTCACAGAAATCATCATGAACTTTCCTTTCCTGGTCATAACCTATGCCTGCGTCCTTGCCTGGGTTCTTGTTTCCTGCTTATTTTCTCTTCCTCTGAGTACAATTTTCATTTTGCAATGGCAGATTTTTCATCCCTTGACGAAATCAACATTGCTGGCAGGTAATCACTTCACTCCTGGTTGTGCCCTTTTCTCCTCAGCTTTGCCTCATTTCGGGTCGCCACCCTCCAGAGCTGGGTTGGCACTCCTATCCCACTTCTGAGAATCCTTGCTTTCTTATCACTCCATTATTTAAAAAAAATGAAAACACCCCATGAAAATTCTATCTTCTATTTCATAACCTTTTGTGTTTTTACCCAAATGCAGGATAAAATGTCAATTTGTGACAGGAACATTTTCTTGTGTTCTCACAGGTAATTTTACAGATCTTAGCAAATCCAGAATGCCGAAGGTTGGCAAGGCAGCTACATAGAACTAAATGACCTCATAGTCATCACCATTTGTTGTAATTTTGTATCTTTCCTTGTAATAATCATAGTTCCCTGCATGGGGTCCATATTCAATTAATCATTCAACACATTTCTGCTAGTCTGAAGCATAGCACCAGATGAGAGAGATCGCCTTTTCATCTGCAGACAATATGTAACCTCAGCATGTATTGCACTTGTCTCCATGGTTACCAAATTTCTGTGAATGGCACTTAGAGTAAAAAGTCTATAGGGATGATGCTGAGCTGTGCTCATTCTTTTGTCTCAGGTCCTTATCTTCCTGTCTCCTCTCTCTCTCTCTCTCTCTCTCTCTCTCTCTCTCTCTCTCTCTCTCTCTCTCTCTCTCTCAGACTTTCCATCCCAGCCTATGTACTGCAAGGACCTTAGCACACTGGAAGGATCTTAGCACATTTAGTACTATAGAAAAACCCTTGCATTAGAACCAGGGGACATTATGTTTGTGTCTTGACTGCTCAGTGAACGTCATCAAACCATGGAAACTGAAGCTGCTGCAGGAAGTGGGAAGGCAAAAAACGAAATCTATCTTTGACAAATTCTAACTAAAGATCCCACCTTGAGGAGCTCAGAAATCTGAGATTCAATGAGAACAGTCCCAGGGTGAGGGCGGGGCTCTAGAACAATTTTACTTTTTAGGATAGCTAAAATGAAATGATAAGGCTTAACAAAGCAGCCAAACTGTCCAAGTTCTCGTTTTTGCTTGGAACATTATTAACTTAGTATGACCCTATTTACCACATTGTGTTGTGTAAAGGTCTGGCGGATCATTATTTGTGCTATGAAGTAAGAAAAAACAGAATCATTTGTATGATGAGTACAGAAAAGAACCTGAGAAGGAAGAAAAATAAGGCAGACTGCTCTAGGAGCGGCAGATACACTAATTTTTAAAAATTTATTTCCATCTTGGTTATCTGTTTGTTCTAAACCGAAGAAGGAAAAGGAGATCTGAGACTGAGGAACAGGAACAAAGGTACACAGGAGAGCAAAACTAAAAATATCAGGGAGGTGAAGGTCCACAGAGGTCATGAGGCTGCTGTTGGCTGTGACCTTGCATATAACCTAAATGCTGTTCCTTGGCAGCTCTGTCACGTGGTGTGAAGTCAGCTTAAACATTCTGACAGGACTCTACTGGCTTTCCAAAAGGAGCAGGCACCCTACCGCAGACTTTGTGCTCTTTAAGGTTCAGGCTGGCTGGCACTAGTTCCAGGGACAAAGTCCAGAACCAACTCTACTCCCATTATCAGGCTAGGTTCTTTTTCTTCCTCTAAGATACATGCTAAGTTTAGGATATAAAGCATTTTTTCTCTCATTAAAAAGAAATTATCCCCCTTATTCAAAAATCATGCCACCGATGATGACAGGTAACTACAGGTAAGGATGGCTGAAAATTCCTCCCTGCAGACAGCTGTCAGAAGGAAGCTCCTTCCCACATGGTCGGGGGTGGTGGAGGAACAGAAAGGCGTTTCAGGACCTGCTTTTGCTCACACCATCCCCTGTGACATTCTGAAGCAAAGTTAATGAGTGCCTCACCCTTCCCTCTGTCTTCCAAGTTAGGCAAAAACAGAGTTTCAAATATTGTGTGTTCAGTAGTAGGTTGATATCAAGCATGCCTGAGAGAGATACAGGCTTTGTTTCTGGTGGAAAATTTAAAGGCAGGAAAAGACTTTCTTAAAATGCTACAAATGTACATTGAAAAAAAAATGTAAGAAGCCAGCACTCTGGATATATTTTCGCATCAGTATTAATCACTTCCACAAGGTGCGAAGGAACACGACGTTACCGCAATGATGGGAACACTCATTGAAAGGAAGGAGTATACAAAACGGATAGTATTAACTAATTCTATCATGGAAAATGCCTGTCAATTCAGACAAGAACAACTCAAAGAAACACTCGGAAAAAAACAGAGACAAACTGCAAAATGTTATTCACGTCAATGAAAGCTCCACAGTACATTCTTCAAATGCAGAGATAGCTTTGTTCAACACCTGCAAATGTAAGGGGACGTCATCATTTTCTCTCGCACACTATAAGCAACAGAATATTTTTTTTATTACTTTTTAAGCACAAATCTTTGTTTTCATGCCAATCAGATTTTAAAAAATATAATGAAGACAGAACGTTCTGTTCGGTTTCACCTATTCCTCCTAAAGTTTTTGTCCAATTTCTCCTTTCTCTACACAGTGGAAAAGCAGCTGGGAGAGAGTAGGAAATTGAATAAGTTCTTACTCTGAGAAATACCAAGGTTACCATGTCTAACATTTCTTTGTCAACTCCTACTTCCTTTACATCTTATTTGGCAGACTTAGGAACTCAGGACGTATTGCTGCAATGTTTATTGTAGCTGTTTTGTTAATGACTGCAGATGTCAGGTTTGCTGGACTCTGCAAAGATGGGACGAAGAATTTGGCACGTTTTCTTTCTTTCTTTTTTTTGTTTCACAGCTTGACCCAATTTTTATTTTCTCAGTGTCCTGTTTATGGATGGTAAAATGAATTCAAAACAATTGCTTTACAGTCCATGGGGGTGGGGGCTGAGGAGATAGCTCAGAGGCATAGGCACCTCTCTGGCAAGCACAAGATCCCAAGTTTGATTCCTAGACCTGCATGCCTTGATGGCCCTAGAACCGTGGAACCAGGCGTGGTGGGACACAACTGCCATCACAGCAAGGGAAGCTTGAGAGAGAAGGATTGCTGGGAGTTCAAGTCAGCCTGAGAGCTCAAAAAATAACATCTACAAGAGGGCAGGAAAATAACCCATCCCTGATTCCTGCTTGTCTCTTGATATTTCCCAAGCTTTATGCTTCATTCTTGTTTGCCTGTCCTCAAGTGAAGGGTGTTGGTAATGAATAAAGCTGAGGTGAGTTTCATAAACTTTCATATTGAGAGATAATGTAAAATATATAAAACATATGATAACAATAAATATGCCCAGAAATGGAAATGTTACATCCTTGAAAATGAGACTAACATGTGTACAGTTGGCTAGAATGAGTGGCGTAGAGAAACAGTCAACAGGCATAGCCAAGATTCATTCATTTTATAAGAAAATTCATCAACTCAGAGCTGTCCTGAAGCACAAATGTAGGGGGCTATTATCTGCATTCCTCTGCCTAGCACTTGTCTTAGTCTCTTCCAATATCGTGTGACTTTATGGATTCATTTCACAGCAGTTGCTATCATTATAATCCATTTAATTGCACTGTAATTAATCTGCCCTTCATGTGCATTAGTAAAAATAAATATTTTCTCAATGTCTACCATCTATTTCTCTCTCTTTTTTTGAATTTTATTTGCATTTATTTTATAATTCATTTATTCCCATGCCATAAGTTTTTGTTTTTTTCAGTTTCTTCTGGGATATCTTTTTCTTCTGTGAAGCCTCCTCCTCTGGCTTAGGAACAATTTGGTCCTTTCCAGTAAGGATCATCTCAATATGGCAGGGGGAGCTCTTGTGTGGGTTAATCTGACCATGAGCTCTGTAAGTACGGTGGCGCATCTTGGGTGCTTTGTTCACCTGGATATGTTCAATAACCAGAAAATCTACATCTAAGCCCTCAAGTTCAGCATTACACTGCATTTTTAGGCATGTGCAGCAAAAATTCAACACTCTTTTTGGGCCACCGACCCTGTGTCCAGCCCCACTGTTTGGCCTGGGCACACCTACCAACTCCACTATTGTAACTTCGGAATGGCACACACTGCTTCTTTAACGTGATATCCTTCAGATACTTGGTGGCCTTTCGGATATGCATACCCTTGATGGCCTGGGCAGTTTCACGTGTATTCTTAAAGTGAATGCGAAGATTTGAGCCTCTTGATTTGCATGATTTTGTGGGGTTTTCTGGGTTGAGAGAGTAGCGAACTATTTTCACAGGACACCACAGGCCACTTACAGGAAGAGCTCTCTTTTTTAAATAGGCTAATATATACAAAGATATCAACTAAGACAATATTTTCACGGTAGTAAAGAATTACTAAGAATAAAACATAACACAAATACTGCAATGACAAATATATGACCAGAACTTCTAACAGTTTGGGGATAGGATATCACACACTAGTATGTTGTGGACACAGACAGTGTCCATGATACTTACTGGTGGTCAAGTGTCTCTTGTGGGACTGAGCTACTGCTATTTCCTTGATATTCACCCTGTAGTACCAAACAGACTCATGATCCAGAGGGTGCAGGAGAAATCCATTTGTAGAATATGCTGATGGACATATTCTGCTGCAGTATACAAAAGAACAGTTGAAACTAGAATATCTTTTAGTAAACTGTTTAGGGTTGGCTTTGTCATCATGAAATTCTTTTGTTGCTCCTTGTCCTGGAAGTATTTCACTTCTCCATTGGACCTAAAAGAGTTTTGCAGGGTATAGCAGTCTGGGCTGGAATTTGTTTTCTTGCAAGACTTGAAGTACTTTGCTCCATGCTCTTCTTGACTTGATGATTTGTAAAGAAAAATCTGCCATTATTCTAATGGGTTTCCTTTAAATGTGATCTATTTCTTTTCTCTAGTGGTTTTTAGTATACTGTTCCTGTGCTGAATTTCTGGGATCTTGATTATTATATGTCTGGTTGTGGTTTTAATTGGGTTGATGTTATTTAGAGTTCTATATACTTTGGTTACTGAATGTCAAATTGTTTCTCCATATTTGGGAAGTTTTCTGTGATTACTTCTGCCTGTATTCTTTTGATATCATTTTTACGGACTCATTCTTTCTCATTGATGCCTATTAGTCTTGCATTGTTCTTCTTTGCACCATTGTGCAGATGTTGAATTACTTTTTCTTGCATTCTGGTTGTTATTAAGAGAGCTTTTCTTCTTCCCTAGCTGCAATGGCATCTTTAAGGTCTGAAAGTCTATTTTCACTTTCGTTGAAATGGTTTGCCAGCTTGTGATTAAGGTTTTAATTTCAGGTATTGCACTTTCAATCTGCTTCATGCATTCTATTGCTTTCCTATATTGTTCTTTTAAGGATGCCATCATTTTTCTACTCTCCTCTGTTTTTCTTTTATCAGTGTCTTCTTTAGAAGCACTTAGTACTTCTTTTGTTATAGGTAGTATTTCTTTCTTTATTTCAGAAATTATACCTGATCTGATTTCCTCTATACCTTTCTGCAGCTGTTTCTTTACTTCAGATGCTATTATTTCAGAGATTTCAGGTGTGTGGTTTTCAATTTCTTCTGTACTATTGTCTCCTATATTTGTTCTGGTTGGGCTTGGGACCTGAGAGCACATTTTGCTCCTTGTCTTTGTCATTTTGTATAGCCCTGTCTTCTGACCTTTGGTGTAAAGCTTTGGTAGAGTTCTTACCTTAGCATCAGGTCCAGATCTACCAAGTTCAAATTTGTCCAGGTGAGTGTGGCTTGGGTCTGGCTGCTGAGCTCCACTTCTCCCACTGAAGCCCTTGGAGGTGAACCTGCTGTGCCACTCTGGCAACGTGTTCTGCTCCTGGATCAGCTGAATGGATCTTATCTCTAGTCTCTCTGCAGGGAGTTCTGCGGCACTGAGCCTGTCTGATGTATGAAGTTTCACTCACAAGACAGGCTTTGTTGCTGGGTCAAATGAGTTTTCTGTTGGCCCAGGGCAGTCTCACTCACATGCTGGGCTTGGTTGCTGGGTAATGAGCTTCTGGCAGGCCCAGAGTGGTCTCACACACCAGGCCTAGTTGCTGGGTTGAATGAGTTTCTGGTGGGCCCTGGGTGATCTACGTCACATACCGGGTCTGGTTGCTGGGTCGAATGATTTTCTGGCAGGCCCCAAGCAGTCTCACTCATGCCTTGGCATGTTTTCGTATGTGTTCATAGTCTTTGTAATCATGCTCAGAGACAAAGACATCATTAATTCCTTTTATTAATCACTAGATAAAGTCCAGAAAGACTAGAAACCTATCTAGAAGCATGCTGTCTATAACTAAGTTTCAAGCTCAGAGGTTACTTTCTTCATACACAATAATGTTTTCTTCATTTCTTCCTTACAGTAGTACATATCACTAAGAAATCAGATCTGAGGGGCCCAGCAGGATGGCTCAGTGGTCTAAAGCGCCTGCTTAGGAAATTTTGGCGGCTGCAACCATGGTTCGATCCCTGGCACCACATGCTGTGCCAGCCCTGCCCTGAGGGCAGGCTGAGCTGGCCGTGGAAATAAACAAACAAACAAATAAACAAAAAGTTCTGAAACAAGAAAAAAATAAAAATAAATAAAATTCTTAAAAAAAAAGAAATCAGATCTGAGACAATTTCAAGGTGTGGGCATTTTAAATGATTCTTCCAAGTTTGTTATTTTCCCAACACTCACTGTGTTTAAGTGCACTTGGAATACAAGAGGACGTAAGTTTTTATCACCATTTCCCATGAGTATCTTAAACTTGATATCTATGGTCTGGACAGTGCAGGTCAAGGCTGCGGTTTGAAGATATCTTCAAAATTCAGGTGCTTCCAATGTGATGCTCTTAGGAGGTGGGGACTTAAAAGATGATTAAGGCATCAGAGCATCTTCCTCACAAATGTGATTAAGATCCTCATGAAAGGGGAGCTTGTCTTTGTGCCTTTTGCCTTATGAGGCAGCATCTGCCCCCTGTGCAGGACACAAAAACATACCATTCTGAAAGCAGGAAACATCCTTCATCAGATACCAAACCTGCTATGTTTTGATCTCTGACTTCTCAGTCTCTAGGGGTTCAAACTCAGGACCTTGAACTTGTGAAGCAAGTACTTGTGCCCCAGAGCTACCTCCCTGGCCCCCTAATTTCTGTTTTTTTTTTTTTTTTTTCTTTTTTTTCTTGGTAAATTACCCTGTCTCAGGGATTCTTATTGTGTTACACATGAACTAAGTTAATACAACAAATTGAATAGAAGGAAAGCTGAAAAGATAATTAGGGACTCTCGACCATCTTTTGAAGTAGTCAAAAATCACCCATTGTGACACTCATGGCAGTTTTCCCACATTGATATAAATTAGGTGCAGTGTTAGAATAATATGTCCATAAGCATCATAGTTATAGTTAATCTCGTTTTCTAACCAGATAATTTTCTAAAGCTAAAATTGTCAGTTAAATGAATTAACTTTTTGACAAGATTTTTTTTAGAAGAATTTTCCAAATATTTAACAGTTCCAGACCTTCAAGGTAATAGCAGGCTGATGCTGACCAATTCCCTTTTTATATACTCAGAATGAAGAGGTAACAAAAATTACTGACATTTGAGAATCAATGTCCTATTAGCCATTTGCTGTCACAGACTGGTCGAAGAAATGGGGAAAATCACAGAAGCAGGGCAATTAGTACACAATCTCCAATCACTTTTTGAAAACACATAAAAGAATTATATTATCAGGAATCTTAGCTTTCCAGAATGCATCCATCATTCTGATCTATAAAATGCTGCTAAATAAACAGTATTTCTGGAGGAGCTTTTACCCTGAATGTTTCCCTTCCTTCTTCCTTTTTGTCCTATGCTTTTCTGAAGTTCACCTCTTCCCACCCAGAAGGGAACCTACTAAGGCTATTGAACCTACAAACCATGTGCTGGTTGATGACCAGCTCAAAGGCCTTTAATATACAATTCAGGGAGACACAGGAACACAAAGGGACACTCAGACCCGATGTCACTGAGCCAGATAATAATTCATGCCAGGTTTGAATGAATCCCCTCCAAAATCAAGTGATACCAATGTGATGACATTGAGCAGACAGTCACCAAGGCATTCCCAGTTCTGAGGAATAGGCACACTTCTAGACATGGATGAAGGCGAAGCACTAGATAGGGTTGGTCCATCCCTTCATGGGGACATCAAGTAACTGTACACTGCACAGCGCTGACCCCTCTTGGCAGCTAGAGCATGGGTTGCTTAGCTAGGGATGATGGGGGAAAGGACAGTCTGAGGAAACAGTTCTTCCTTCACTAATGTACACTAGGGTGATATCCCACCCCAGGCAGCAGGACAGAGCAGAAAGAAAACAGCAGCAGATCCTTACTGGGTCCTCAGTTCACATGGCTATGTGCCAAGCTGCTAATGTTGGTACCAGACACTCTTCCTGAGACGACAGACACAAGGAGGATATTGTTTTCTAATTCAGAACCAGCACCCAAAGTAAGACCTCCATAGCCAAACCACAGCCATGGCCGGATGTGCTCTCTCTAAAATGCTGTGTTGTGTCCTTTCCTAGATTTGAGGAATCTCCCATCTCTCTGATCAAGAAACACTTCTGATACGATATGAAATGCAATAGCTTCCCAGCTCTGAGTGAGATGTTCTCTGTCTCTCTCCCCAGCTGCTGCTACAAGGATTTTTATAGATGAAAACCTAAGGGGGGGGGGTGAGGACTTTTAACTTTCTTGAGATTTATTCTTCTGAATTTTTGTTTTTTAATAAGAAACGTGCAGCAGTCTCCAGTAACAATTAAAAAAAAAGTCTCAAAGGAATGAATTAACTTCAGCATGTCACATAAAACCATTATTATAAGGGAGTCTGAAGATATTAAATATAATGTATGTGGTTTATTGAGTGTGGAAGGCCATGGTACAAATTAATTGAGGATTTCCTGTGCTGCCTGAGCTGAGGATAAAAGACTGCATTGTGGTTTTCCTTCCCCTTTTTTCCCTTTCCTCAGAGCCTCATAGGTCAATCAAATAAAATTAGTGTAATTAGGAACCAACTGAAAGACAAAGGGGCTGTTCCCTCAATTTTTTTTTTTTTTTCTAATGAAAACTTAAGTACTACTAACAAATTTATTTGCTCACTGGAATTAAATAAATATACTCATTGCAACTTCAAAGAACTCAGATAATGTAAGATTCAGATCACCCAAAATGCTGATGGATTCTCTGAGAATGAATACAAACTTTATTTAAAAATACCCAAGGTTTCCTCCTCTAGCCTGGTAACTAGGTGACTCACAAGTATGTCATTTGATTTCCACAGTGATGCCTGCGCTGGTTCCATTTCTAAGCACCACTCACCTGCTTCTACCTCACAGGGCTGGGTGGGCCTCAGGGATGTATGGATAGAGGATTATGGCTTGAGTAGGAGACTGGGACTGAGGAATACTTGCCACCCCAAAGTCTGCAAGATGTGTCTGAAAAACAGGGTGAGTATTTAAAATTTTATTTAAAAAAATATGTTGCCGTAGAAGACACATTGTCATTAATTGCCCTCAAAATCCTCTCACTTTCACTCACATGGATCAACATGGCTACCACTTTCTAGAAGTTTTCATTCTCAGGTGTCTTAGCTGCGAAGTTGTGGCTGTCTCAGTGTTTCTGAATAGATTCAAAATGCTTACCTTTCATAACCATTTTAAGTTTCAGGAAGTGAAGAAGCTACAAGGCTGGATCCAGTGAATAAGGTAAGTGAGGACACACTGTAATGTTTTTAAAGTCTGCCTGTCACTGGAGGGCATTAAGTAGAAGCATTCACTATATTTCTTATTATACCTCATAAAGACACTCACAAAGAAGGACTTCTAGAACTGTTTGAGAAAGTGGCAAAGACGATGGCATATGTGTGTCTGAAGAGAGTGAAAGTGCTTTTAGGGGATACAAAGGCGATATTTCTTTTACTGTAACAAAATTTTTCATTAAAGCATTTGCCATATATTTGGATCACTTTGGGCCATGTCTAGTGTAGGGATTTCTAAGTACTGAAGTCAGTTGTTCTTAAACTGGGTAGTAAGTAACCTCCAAGTAGCAGGAAGGGCAACAAGTTGAGCTCCGAATGGGATTAGGAGCAACGAATCCCTGCAGGGAGAATTCCTCCGTGCTCCTGGCTACAGACAGCAGAGCCAGGGCAGCAGCCTGAGGTTGACTAGTCATCAGGTTACTTCAGGCGGGGCTTGAGATGCTAAGCTTGTTGGCGGCCTGTGAGCAGCAGACAGGGAAGATGGTGACCCATGGTTTTATGTGCCTGCTGGATTTCTAGTGACTTAGGGTAGATTTTACTTAAGTCTGTTTCAAGAATAGAAAATCTTGTCTGGTGGAAAGGATGCATCCAACAACAGGAATCTTCATGGACCTCGGGCTCTGCACTGCAGGAACAGGGCTGTTCCTGGACGAAGACAGAAGACAGACTCCAGTGTGCAGCCACAGAGTGGTAAAAACACCACGTGATTTAGCTTGTGATCTTGACTTTGATTTAAAAGCATTTTAAAATAATAATGCACTTTTTTCATGTAGTTCTCTTCTTTCATCATTCACTTCATAGTAAGTACTTTCAAAAAGGGTTTGGAGTTTTCTTGCAACACTGCTCAGATATTATCCTTTTCTGAAACAAATAATGCAACATAAAAGAACTTCACGAAATCTGAAGTTCTCTTTGTTTTTCTACCATAGCTATAATCAAGCTTTAGTGAAGTTTTAAGTATGGCAGAATTAGTAGTGTCTTCCTAACAATATAGTGGTAGTATGAAGTTTAGGAGAGCTCACCATACACGCTAAGCAGCTCCTGCGTCATTTCCAACCTATGAGGCCGGCTGGTTCATTCACTTTGATTAGTAAGAAACAGCCTTGATATCATTATGAGAAATAGTAGTAAGACTTGAATTCTTGTCCAGTAACTGGGTCTAAATTCAGTGTTTCATCTAAGCTTATTCCAAGCTATAAAGCAGCACCATTCCCACTGTGTAAAGCAGGAATTAAAGGCACAGATAAGCTGTGAAATTCACACAAATCACATAGCTGACTTGTGCCAGAGGAGGATCTAAAGCAGAGTTGGTTACCTGAAAAGCTTGAGTTCTTTCCTATTGGGCTGTAGATTTTACCTTGAGCAGAAGGAGAAAGAATAAGATAAAATAGCCAACGCTGTCCTCTCTGGGACCATAACCCTGTGTCAGGAAGCACCCTTGGTTATGAAGGACATTGTGGTCCAGGCCAGCTGGGACTTTTGGCTACTGAAATCTGCTTCATGGACCCTTGGCTGAAACTTCCAGGCATCGCCATGCAGCTAACCTAGAGAGATAAGACCACGTCCTTTCTCATATGTGATTGCTTCACTCTATCCACTCTATAAGTTTCTCCATATTGTATTTCATAACCAAAATGTCTAATACCCAGGTTACAAAATCAATATATTAAAATGTATCACACTGATCTTTCAGATGCAAATCAGTGATGGAATGAGAACTGGCCTTGCATCACCTGTTTCTACACTATGGATGCATGATAGAGTTTTGTTACCCTTTTCATTAAGTCGACCATGGCTTTCCTCTTTGATCTCAACAAGAAATCAGGGTCTGCTCATTACGGAAAGTTCTATGAAGACTTTTTGAATAGAGGAACAAATTGTATCTGATAAGCTGTAGTATAATAGCTATATTCCAGTGAAAATTATGATCCAATATAGTCATGCAAAGATAACATATCTGAACACTACAAAATTTATTTTTAAGGAGCAAGAAGCAGCAACTGCCTTAATTATTTTTAATATCATATGATACATAAAGACAAGAAAATTTGCATATTCTGATGCAACTATGAAATGTAATTTTTAAACTTTTACCACCAAATTGGCTCTTGCTGGAAATGTTTCCATCATCCCTGGTCTTTGCATGCTTCTCTGTGCCATGAGACATGAAGGACTTTTTTTTGTTTTATGAAAACAAAGCACGTGTCAAAGATATTTCCAGAAATTCTAAAGAACTCTTTGTAGGAACATTCTAAATTCTGGTGTTCAGATGATTTCACAACTCTCACATAATTTCCAAGTTCCCCTCTCCCTAATTTGTTCTGGTGAATTTTGTTTGTTTTCTCAACTGGCCTCTGTCAGCAAAGAGAGTCAAAAATATTCTTACTATTTGCCAAGAAAGTGGTAACCACACATATATAAAACAGAGCAGCTTTACTGGCTTTGGGAAGGCAGAATCTTCCTAGGCTAGCTGAAGATACTATAAGATCATTCGATGCTAGATAGAGACACCACCAGTGAAGTTTTCTTAAATCCTGCATATATTAACAAAGAGGATAAATATGAAACAGGACACAGTGGGTTTTGCTTCTGGCTGCTCCTGGTCATTTATATGAAAATAACACTGGCACAAATGTACCCACAAATATGTTTTGAGAAGTAAGCTATAGAGTATGCCTACACCATGACACATAATTACTATGTGGGAAAGTCAAACTCTGCAAAGAATGTCGTGCATTTCAATGTGAATGATCTGCGTGCGCCTCTCCTGGGCAACCTCCAGACAACACTGATCTCCTCAGCAGCAAACCCTGTCTTTCTTTCTTTCTTTCTTTCTTTCTTTCTTTCTTTCTTTCTTTCTTTCTTTCTTTCTTTCTTTCTCTTTCTTCTCTTTGTACTTTAGCACAGGGTCTCACTATGTAGACTGGACTTATAGCAATTCTCATGTTTTCAGCCTCCCAAGAGCTGGAATTACAGTCATGCACCACCACATCCAGTCTCAGTCACCATCTCAGCATGCCCTGGGGGCAGGGCTGGCATGCAGGCCTGGGATCAATCTTCCGCCACTGTACTCTGCCTAAGCAGACCCTTTAAGCCACTGAGCTATTTGGCTGGCCTTAGGAGCAGACCTTTTCTGATCCCTTTACTCTAACAACATTTTAATGACATCTCTTTATCAGGCTGACTAGTAAAAATTTAGTCAAATGAGTCACCTATTTATTAATTCGACAACTACCTATTGAACCATCATAACATCTAGATTTTGCCTGGTCTTCTGCTCGCTAAGAATAAGGCCTCCTTAAAAGTAATCTGATGCTCTAGGAGCCCACGTGAAAGCAAATCAAGTTTGGCACAGGGCAGTGTACGATAAAAGGCCCAGCTAAAGGCCGGAAGCACCTTAGTAATGGCAAACTAGGAACTCAGGCCATGATAATAAATACTATGCAACATTTTCTGGGACCTAGCATGTGGCCTTTATGTCCTATTTATTTTTCTACTCAATAATAAACATACACAAGATTTTTTTGAAGGTAAAAAGAGAGCTTTTGATTTGCTTTCAGTGAAGCCAGACACAAGATGGATCAGTTCCACTTTGCAGCTCGATGTGACTGAGCTACTGAGGGGAAGACCATTTTTAGAGAACTCAGATAAGAAGCGCTGAGGATAGGAACTCATGAAATGTTCCTCTAAGCATGCTAGTAGAAAGAGTTGTTCAATTATTTGACAGTCTATTTCTGAATGTTCAAGATTATTTTTTTATAATGAACATTTCCCTTTATATCTACGTGTATTGGACAATATATATGCAACTTTTGGATTTATTATTGAAAAGTGGTCATGCAGCCAGAACTTTGATTTCACACTGAAGTCAATCAGCACATTTTATGTGCCAGGCACTGTCACTATATTAGACACACGAAATACAGCTATTAAAGTTATATCTGCCCTTGAAGAACTTCTAAGTTGGGGTGTTAGGACTATATGATATGCGTCTGATTTATTCTTTTCTCTGCTGTGAATTTTTAACTTCAAGTTTGATACAAAACCATTTATTGCACCAAAAGAAGTTTTCTTTAAAAGATAGACATAACTTGAGCTATTTTTTTTATGAGAAATTCATACTCGATTTCTCAAATTTTCTTGGTGTTGGCATGGCAAAGGAAGAACACACATTTTGGAAATTTTGCTTGGTAAAATTTTGAAAAACTAAAATTGAGAAATTTCACGCTGGCTTCTTAGCTTCCACTGTATCTTTTTAAGAAAGAAGATGTTCTATGGGAAAAAACAGTTTCACACGGAAGGGTGAAAGGACAATACAAGGCATATAGAAAAGGTAAAACCAAGAAAAAGAGAAAATAGGAACAACAGAAGGTGCTGTGCATATATATTTTGTGAATGGAAATTAGGATTCTGTTCATTTATGGGAAAAATTTTTCATAAACTTTGTATTAGTAAACTGAATATTTTCTTAGGTAAGATATTAAACTTTGGGAAATCTAGCTGAAGCACATATGGTTATTATTTTGAAGATTTTTGTAACACTTTTTGTAATCTGGAAACTCCCTCAAAATAAAACCTTAAAAATACTTTCAAGTAAAACATTGACATAGAAACTAGCAGAGCTAAAATCTGAATCTGAATTTTTTCACTTCATAGCTCTGCATGTTGACCACTACGTCAGGTTATCTCCTTTTTAAAATACTAGGTAGTTCTGTTTCTTCCTGTTATTTGGCAACTTGTTTTTCAACTGGAAATTCAGTTCCAAAAGACAAGACACCTAAAGTCATGAGCTATGGTGTCTGGATTGCTTATTTTTAGGGTTTCCTGCTATTATTTACCTTTTTATAATGATTTCTTTTAATATTGGACATAGTAATAGTTGCTGCTATTGTGCACCATGTTTTCTATATATGCAGTGACTTAGAGAATAAACATTTTATTATCTTTGTGGATTAAGAATCCAGCTATGGCTTGTTCTGAGTCAAACTTTCCCATCAGGCTGCATTCAAGATGCTTATCAGAGCTTCCGTCATTGTAATGTTACTTGGTTTCTGAGACCAAGTCAAAAAGTGAAGAGTTTCACACGGATTTATCTCTCATGAGTCAATTGTTCTGGAGAACCACCAGGCCATGAAGGCCCCGAAGTATATCCAGGAGAAGCACTTTCAACGTGGTTCTTGTACATGATGTCAAGTTGATGCTGGCTATTGGCAAGATGACTCAGTTTCTCTTAGTGGCATAAGTTCCTGCTGGCAAGTTCAAGGTCTTCAGTTCAATTCCTGGTAAAACAAAAACAACAACAATAAAAAAAAAATGAAAGGATGAAAATTGAATCTCAACTTATGAAAAAAGTGAATATGAAGGCATTGGTAGCATATTTTAAAGTGACTGTGGAAAGGTTGTGGCCAGTAATACACATATGGGTCATATATCATGTCATAATAGGGCTGGCTACAGACTCATACTTCTGACTATGGCTTCTTGAAATAATCTGCTCCAAATTTTTCCCGTACACACACACACACACACACACACACACACACACACACACACACACACGATTTTGCCAAACTCTGAATATGAAGAATGCCTGGTTTCAAAAACCAACAGCACAAACGATCCCTGCCTAGAACAAGTGGCTATTAATTGGCCCATGGGATCCAAGGACTTCAACACTCACAGTATTCTTTCTCCATGTCTTGTCTGTGTGCTTCTTGGTGCAACAATTTCTGGCTTCCTGAGTATAGAGCAGTTTCTCTCTTATGGTGAGAACGGTTGCTGAGACCTTCCAAAGTTTACATTGCACAGCTTCTTATGTAGGAAGAAGTTTTCCTTGTAGTCTAATTGGGTCCCCAATTAAAAATTCTGAAGAAAAATGGGGTGCCTACCTTTGGGTCAAAGGAAGGTCACTGTTGCATGACAGAGTAGGATGTAGGGTAGTCAGGAAAGAAAGGTCATATGCAAAAGCAAAATGTGTTCTCGGGAAGAGGAAAGACTGGGAGAAAGAAAATACCAGAATCCTTTGAAAATTTTTCTAGAAAAAGCACTGATAATGCTACATGTGGTTACTAAGAGAAGCAATAGCATTTTATTTCCACATGTATTTCTGTATATCCACTATTAAAATAGTGGCAGAAACAACACTTATTATGTAAAAAACATATTCTTTTGATACTTATTTGTGTGGTATCCAAAGACAAAATTGGCGCTAATGTTAATATATTTTAATTAGAAAAATGTGATCAATGGCTATTTTCTGTTTTCATTTTACCCCCCACAAAGCATTTAAGAACTGATTTTAACGTTTTATTAGTTATAGTATAAAGTTTTCCTTAGGGTTTTTCAGCAATGCAGGAGACACTTTGGCAATATTATCATCTTTGACAGGCGAACATGCTTTCCAAAAGAGTGTGAATATATTGACGACGCCTAACTTCTAAGAAAAGCTATCAAACTTTTGCAGAACAGCAATTCTGCTAGTAGTGGTGTGTGTGTGTGTGTGTGTGCGTGCGTGTGCGTGTAATTTTCTGACAGAGACAGAATCAACTGCTTAAGATCACAAGTGACAGTGGCCTTAAAAATATATTTGAGACTTCAAATCTCCAAATACATTCTGGATTGCAGTCAGCATGTAATGTCCTGAGATTGCCATGAAAATATTATGAAGCCTGCTTCTATTTCCAACATCTTGTGTTCCTGAAGCAGAGTATTCATAATAACAGCAAGTGAAATGGTTATGGAGTAGCCGTGACAAAGAAATCCACTTTGGGCAATGGCCACTGTCACTTGTGACCTTAAGCACTTGATCCTCTTCTAGCACAAAGTCCATTAACCTGGCTTATGCACAAATGGGTCGTGGATCCGTTCCTTCCCAATCTAGGGTCTTTTGTGGTTGGAAGGTTATGCTGAAATTCATTTGACAGCTGAGGCAGGTGGTCTTGGGTCAGCTGGGAGAAGGATGATCCTGAACTGCTGCTAATGATTGAAACATATAAAAAAAAAAACCCTAATGCAGTAGTATCTTGGTTCATGAATTTGATTATTTTCATGATTCTGGGGAAGATTTTCCTGGTCATGTTCCTCACCCAATGCAGAGACTGTGATTGGAAACACAATGTTGTCTACTGATTCTGTTTGGGAAAGGAATTTTTTATGAATAAAAATGACTATGAACTGAGGCCTTACTGTGTTAGTTCACTGCCTTCAGAACACCAGTTTGAATGTGAAATGTGACTTATCTGTCAAGTCGAAACAATTGTCATTCTTCCCTGATGTGATAGATTCAGTTTGTTGAACAGATTGAATATATCATGAGTAAGCGTCTTTTGTGATTCATTCTCTGCCACTAAATGCACTGTCACTGTTACTGTTCTTTTATAAGAAATCTCTGGTGTGTTTCTTGTAACTCAAAAACTCTGGTGAGGGGAGCACCTTTAGAAAGCCATCTCAATTTTCAGTACAAGGAGGCCTGTGTGCTCTACATCTGTCTCCTCACAGGGCTGCACAGAGATGTGAGTTAAAGGTATGTACTTGAATGTGATTGATAAATTTAATCATAACCTCCACATGTTAAGTTCTGGTGACATTTTTCAGCTTACCATATTTTCTCTATAAGTAGCACATAGAGGCCCACGTAGAAGTAATCTCATTGACCAGAGTAATGACACCAGAAGTCTATCCAGTCTTGGCAGCCTCTCTGTCCATGCATATAACACAAAAATGACCAATTCATTTTTCTGGTGTCTCACTCCTCTCTCATTGCTGGAACAAATATTTGATACTCAAAATGAAGAAAGGAAAGGTTTATTTAATTCATAGTTACTGGAGGTTTCAGTTCATACTCAGCTGGCTCCAAGGCAGACTGGCGCATGGCAGAGGGCAGCAGTTCATGCCAGCAGAACACAGCAAGAGTGAAAAGGAGGCACAGCAGCAACAATGGCTACAGCGATGAAGTCTGTCTCCCTTAAGTTACACTCAGGCTATCCACCCCAGGCTGGGTACAGTACTCACATCCATAATTCAGCAGCACTCACCCCCATAATCCCAGTGCATCATGGGTTAATCACAAACTCTAGAAGTCCACCCCATGACCGCATGAGGCTTTGGAGGGTACAACTAGATACAAACCATAACATCTGGATATGTAATCATTCAAAGATTTTAATAATTCTGCACATGTGATATTACTTGCTAACAAAAGCACACAAAAGCTATCCTCATGCACATCCTCCTAAAAAATATATGACACAAAAATGAGGACTGCTGCCTTGTTGTCAACATTAGACTCATCAACCTGGTTTGAGTACCCAGTGACTCATTAATCTCATCTAATACCTGAGCCTCAATATCCTCTTACTCTCTTTCTTTCTTTTTTTTTTTCTCTTTTTGAGACAGGGTCTCACTATGCAGTTCAGGCTGTCCTTGAGCTCACTTGTGTAGCCCAGACTGATCTCAAACTCACACCCATCTTCTTGCCTCAGCCTCCCAAGTGCTAGAATTATAGGCATGCACCACCACACCCAGCTCCTTACATTTTATCAGTTCATCTAGTCATGGTACAAGCCCAGTGAGGAACATGTGTCACATTTGGAACTATTACCTCCCATAAAAGTTCACAACAATTGTCCTTGGGGCAGATAGGATCAACTCTTTTTTTTTTTTTTTTTTTTTTTTTTTTTTTTTTTTTTTTTTTTTTTTTTTTTTTTTTTTTTTTTTTTTTGTCTTTTTGAGACAGGGTCTCACTGTGCAGTTCAGGCTGGTCTCGAACTTGCAGTGATCCTCCTACCTCAGCCTCCCAAGTGCTGGGATTACAGGCATGTACCACCACACCGGGCTAGGATCAACTCTTGTGTAAAGGGCTTCTTACCTTTAGTGGTGTGATTAACACTTGGAACGATGCTCTCGGGGCAGACACACTTGGTGAAGTAATAGCCTTCAATAATTGCTTCTATTCTTCATGTTCACTTTATTTTTCTTTTGAAAAACTCCAAAGGCTTGGTTTAACATAGGGTGTTTTGTCTCCATGTGGCAAGGCAGTTTTAGAAATGTCATGGCTTCCTTGGCTAGCTGGTCGCCATACCTTATGCAAAGCAGGCTTGGAAAATGTGAATGACCTACTACAGTGAACCAGTAATTAAGTAGGACTATGAGTGTTTTCTTTAAAATTCAGCTTTCACTTTGTTGGCAGCTTTATATTCTTCTGATCTTTTATCATTGGATCTTTCCTTCTCTTCAGAGAAACTCTCTCATGATGTTTGGTTTTTTCTCATTTTGAGTAGAATTTTCTTGTGGGTTTTTTGAATCTCCAAACTGCACTGCACAGTGCAGTAAAGAAGCTCAGATGAAGGAATAAATAAAGTAATGTGTAGCCAGTGCTCTGAATTAAATCCTGCTGAGCAATCTAAGTGCATGAGCTCATTTTGCAGTAGAAATTCTGCTTCCAGATGCAACTTAAATTAATTGTCCCGTGTCATTCACTGAGAAGGTCTTACTTAACATGGGCCTTCAAGCAATTAATTTATTACAGTTCCTGCGCAGCCAAACTTAGCTGCTAATGTTATCTGTGTTGCAGCTGTTGCCCGGCATTAGCATCACTATCTCAGCTCCATCTCTGATGATCAGGCTGTAGATTCTCGGAAGACTGCACAACTCCGACTCCTCACACGCACGGTTCACAGTATGGGTTTCACACCTATGAGAATAGTTCTCTCTGTTGTCCTGACAGGAAGCAGAGCCTATCAGGAATGCAGATGATGGGAGAGACTGTACTTATAGATGAGGCTTTGCTTGCCTCTGGCCATGTGGCCTAGGTCCTAACAGGCCAGCCCATGATCCAGAGTAATGGACCCTTGCTCTAGAAGGCCCAGAGCATTGTACACATGCCGATATACCTATTTCTTCTGAACTTTACATAGCCAAATATGGCCAGACAGAGGGAATAAAGTGTGTGTTAGCTGCAGAAATAAAAGTCTTTAAACACACATCGCATGCTTTTTTAAAAAAATAAAACTCACTTTGTAATATATACATTTTTTTTTCACTGAAAATATTTTATTGGCCTTCTGAACCGAAACGGGGAATTTATTTTCCAGGAAGGATGATCCCTTCATACTTCTGCTGGAACTAGAGCATGGCCTCCTCTTTGCTGATTCTGCGTTTGGCCTCAATGCAGCCTGTCCTGTGCTTCTTGTCTGCAATACTGAAACCTGGCCTGCCCAACACCACATAGAAGTCCAGGCTGTAGTTACCAATGCTTGGGTCATACTTGATGCCCAGATTGATGTGTTCCTGGATTCCAAAACCAAAGTTCCAGTATCGGAGAAGTTATTTTTCCTTAATTCATATTCTCGCACCTTTAGCCCTTTCTCCAGGGTCTCTTTTGCCTTCGCCCCTCGGACTGTGCAGTGGACGGCGATCTTCTCGTTTCTCCTGATGCCAAAAGGACGTGACAGTGTATCTGGCTTTCAAGAACACAGGAGTCTGGCCCTTGAGCTGCTCCAGTACCTTGGCTGCCCGCATCAGTCTGTCTCCACTCTCCCTGACACAAATGTTAAGGCACAGTTTGAGAATTCAAAGTTTCCGCATGGGATTCTCCTTCTCACCTTGATCCTGTGCCATGGTGGAAAACTGGAAAAGCTGTAATATATACATCTACTGTGTTCTTGCTTTACATACTCTACTTTTTTTTTTTGTTTTCTTTTAACTGGGGGTCAAACTTAAGACCTTGTGCTTGCTGGGCAGGCACTTATACTGCTGAGATATCTCTCCAGCCCTTGTACTTACTCTACAAATCTATACTACACCAAACATTCAAGTTTTAGCGGGCATTTTTTTTTTAAACTTACGGTTTGGTTCACAAACACTACCTAAGTTCATTACTGGCCATTGATGAAAAGGTAGAGCTGATTTTATTTGTTATTTTTTAAAAGAATCTTTTATTTTATTTATTATTATTGTTTTCTTATTTCAGAACCCTTGTTTGTTCATTCACTCATTTTCATGGCCGGCCCATCCCACCCTGAGGGCAGGGCTGGTGCAGCATGTGGTGCCGGGGATTGAACTGCGGTCCCTGAAGCCGCCCAAGCTTCCCCAAGCAGGCACTTTAGACCACTGAGCCATTCCGCCGGGCCCCGAGAGCTGTTTTTAAAAATCCATACTCACCATAGCATAAAACTCTTGCCCATTGTCAGATCTCTCCTGAGCATTCTGGCATGTCCTCCTTTGTCCTAACCACTCCACTGTGTTTCTGGTAAGTCACATACAAATGTTTTTTTTTTTTTTTTTTTGTCTTATTGAGACAGGGTCTCGCTATGCAGTTGAGGCTGGCCTTGAGCTCACTTTTGTAGCCCAGGCTGGTCTCGAACTCGCATCGATCCTCCTGCCTCAGCCTCCCAAGTGCTGGGATTATAGGCGTGCGCCACCACGCCCGGCCACATACAAATGTTTATCTTGGTTCATTCCAGTCTTCACTGACATACTTCTGGTCAATAAAGCAGTAGTTCTCCCTTAAATAAGCCTTCTTCACTGCTGTGCTACTCTGCTAGTGTACATCCCATAGCCTAGGTCCTCAGCTTCCTCCTGTGTACCTGATGCATCTGAGACCAATAGTGCTCCATCTTCAAGCCCCATTCTATCCTGTGACCTGACTTCTCTTATCTCCCATGAGATATTATGGCTGCCTATTGTTCTTCCTTCCTCTCCACGGATTTATATTCTTGCTTTCTCCACCTCAGTTGAAATCTTAGATATTAAAGCCATTCCTTGATCTATTATCTAGGAAATAGAAGAGTAGAAGCTGAAAGATATTAATGCAAAGCAGACCACACTCTGTAGAAAGTTCCTGCTTGCCAATGGTTTATATTGTGTCAATGGTTTAGTCCTTGTCGTATGAGGAGGATCTGCCTAGTTCTTCAGTTTCTCTAGTCCCGTCCTCAACAAAATTGCCTCCAAGACCTTACAAGAGCTGTTACATTCACCTATTGTGGAGCCTGGTCTTTCATTCCAAGCACACACAATCTCAGACAAATCTCCACTGACTGTGTGGTAAGGGAAACACATTGAGAAGCTTGCCCAACCTGATGCAAGCTTCCTGTCATAGGCTTTTCATGTAACTAAGAAAAAACATCTTCAACTAGTTTAAGATAAGATTGCCCATATAGAACTCCCTCACACTTCCACTCCCTTGCCCCGTTATGTTGAATAATTTTTCAAGGGCAAGACAGACCAAGCCCTTGTTCCTTAGCTCTCGTTCAAGAGCTTCTGCTGCAGGTTTCTCTACTGACTCCATGAAGGCAGGGATTGTGATTAACAGTGTCATAAAACTGGCCATGAAGTGGTGAACAGAGACGAAGGGGCAACTTCTAGGTCATTTCCTGGAATTGTTAGTCACACTCGTAGAGCTATTTGGAGACCCTGAACAGGATAAGTTTGCTGATTGCTAGACTGGGAAATTATTTTCCAGGTCAGTATCAAGAATAAGCTGTATGTCCAGGTCAGAGATTAAATATAAATTAAACTTCTTACTCATTTATCCATTCACCACACACACACACACACACACACACACACACACACACACACACACACTAAAAACCAAGTAAATACCACTGTACTTGCAGAAGCAGCCCAGGAATGCTTGGCCACTGCACTCAGATCAGCCCCCTTGAAGTAGCTTTCTTGTCACTTTGAATTCTCCTGCTCATTCTTTCAGATTAATGGTATGTGTTTTAGCTTTTCTGCTCCGAAGTCTACTCAGAGGTACATTCTCCTCCTGGGCAGCTTTTCTGCATGCTAACAGAATATAGTCATTAAAGACAATTTGTGCAAAAACAAAAAATAATCTGGCAAAGAATGATCTTCAAAAGTATTTTTACTTTGGACAAATACCCAATATATTTACTTCCTAGCCCAGTGACAAACTTATCCCTTGTGCCCCAGCCGTCTAACCTGTCTGAGATCCAGATGTATGTCTTTGAAGAAACCTGACACTTTATTGGCTTTGGATTGACAGTGTAGAAGTATAAGCAGTGTTCTTCCAAAAGATAGCAGCTGATGATAAAATCCTTCACATGGCCTAGTCAAATAGATGGCCTTTTAAAATATATAGACTTGTCAGAGTTGTAAGTTGTGTCACAACAACTTTGTCTCAGTTAGGTCACTGTGAGTCAACGTCTACATTTAACCTTCAGATTTTAACACCTCTCCCACACTTGTATGCAAAATCCTCTCTTTCTAAAGCCACCAAATACTACTCATCAAGCAGATAGTTTGAAAGAAAACATGTTCATAGTTATTATCAACAAATCCATTTATGGAACTATCCAAGACATTCAGATAAAACGAATCAAAGAAAAAATGTGTTTTCATGTTCTCAGAGAGGTTAGAATGCCAGACTGAAAACACTCCAAGGACACACAGTGTTTGGTCCTCTCTCAGAAGGGGCCCTCAGGGTTTGTGCTAAGAGGCTGGAACAAGGTCAGAGGATCCTCCTAAAGACAAAGAATATCTAATATTGAGCCTGAGCCAGTGTCTCCTGAGATCTTTAGAGGATGAGCCCAGAAAAGCTGAAATGTGCTGATAAATTCATGGAACAGAAATGGATGCTAAACATGAGAGCCATCACCAAAGAGCAGGAACCAGATAGAGCAGAGAAGGGGTAAAGCAAGGAGGGCTCTACTTGCCTTCTTGATGCTAAAGTATCTACAGCTTGCTTCTGCATGTGCAGTTGGTAGTAATTTATTAATCAGTCTACCAATGCATTCTGGGCCCTTGCCTTGGTGCTGGAGCTGCAATGTGAAATAGTTTAGATGCAGAGACTATGAAGGGAGGGAGAGAAACAAGGATAAATGCATTCCATAGTGGGGTAGAGGCGAGGAACTGTGGGAGTCACGGGACCTCTGCCAAATCCAGATTTGGGGTGGGGAGGTCAAGAAAGCTTCGCAAAAGAGAATACACTTGTACCAAGACTTCTATGAGCTAAGTAGGTAACTAAGCTGGAGAAAAGTCAGAGGGTGACTGGAGATAAGTTGCCAAGAATCAAAGTGAGATTTTGATCTTTTTCTACTAAATGTGAGAAATCCCAAAAACCAACTTTTAAAAATGTTCTCTCTTTTATCAAGTGATAACACATCAAGACAGGTGAGAGTTTTCTAAATTAAAGACGTGCCAGAACAGAGAGCACTGGGCTGATGACAACTTTGCAAATTATTTTGAGTTGATGCTTGATGATAATGACATATGTATTAGTATGATGTAAACTCAAAACACCCCTTAAAGTATCTACCAGCATGTTAGTAAGTGAATTAAATAGATTTTGGATGATATCTGTGATATGCTTTGTTATCCAAATGTCATTTCAGCATAGTCTGGAAGAATATTAAGACTAATAATTAATATTTAGAGCCCGGAGATCACATTTGTAAGATACTAGTTAAGTGTTTCCTTTATGAAAATAGTGGCATAAATGAAAATAATGAGAACATATTTAAATACTTGCAATTTTCTAGGAAAACTGTTGTAGGCAGAAGAGCACTAATCTAAAGAAGGTGTCAGGAAGTTTTCTACAATGAAGGCTGAGAATGAAATCAATAGTATTTGTGAGAGATGGACCAAAACAAAAATAACTTTTGGAAACAAAAATAAACAAATATAAGAAGAAAACCCAACAAGTGCAGAATTAAGTTTAATTTTTTTCTTTCAGGTATGTCAGCCTCATAAAACAATGTTGACAATGACGATAAAGCCTGGCCTACCCATTGCTAAAGACTATGCTAAAAGATTAAAAAAAGTGGCCGAGTTTTATGGCTATTGCGTCAGAGTGGATTCTTCCACTGGATGATTCTTAAAAGTGATATTGACTCTCTGACCATTGGCTGGCTATAGATTTGACAGGCTGTGCCAGGCGATATTAGTTTGCCCTGGCTCCCAGATTCTCTTGAAGATGGAGAAACTGGTATACAGGAAAGGACACAGTGTGAGGGGAAAAGGTCTAATTAGAGGAGTAATTGTGCTCTATGTAGCTGGTGCTAGAAGGATTTTTTTTCCTCATTAGTTTCTAAACTTTCACATGCTGAAGAATACCCTGTGAAGGGAAGGGGTACTTTCCCCAAGAAGTCCCTAGTTGGAGACAATCTGATCCTGTTGGTCGTGTAGGAGTAGTGGGGACCTGGGACATTTGCAAGTGTGCAAGTGATTCAGACGCAGAGGACTTAGCAAAGTCATACTTTGAAATCCACTACCGAAACCTCAGAAAAATAAGATAAAGGAAAAAGAAAACAGTCAACACAAAAGCTAAGGGGAAGAAAGGGACAGGAGAAACACAAGCTCCAAAGTTAACAGGACCCAAGTAGGAACTACATTGCAAAGTCACACAATTAGTGACCTATTGTAATTAGCAAGTATAATTTCTCCAGTTATTGTTAAGTCTCTGCTCACTTCCACTGAAATAGCTGAAAAGGAAAAGGAAATAAATATATGCTGGGTAGCCAAAAATAAACCCATAGTATCTATTTTAAGAGAAGATATCTGGGGCAGAGGGAGCAAGGCAGTGATGGAAAATAAACCACCTGCTGCCCTGTGTGAGAGCCACGTGCCACGCTGGGCACCAGGGCCTGCTTTAATTGCTTACTTATAAGTCTGCATTCCTGAACAATTTCCCAGCTGCCAGGAGCCCTCAGGTATGTGCATCTGACTGGCCCAAGCCTGGCCGGGAAAGATACATAAGGAAATGAATGATTGCTGATAAAACTTTAAGCTTGTGGAGAAGGAAGGCAGTAAAGATTTCACTTTGAGAAACAGAAATGAGACACTTGTGTTTCAAAGGATTTTTTATTACCAGAAGAATTAAATTCAACAATGGATTCCATTATATACAATACATCATTGACAATTTTTAAGATATAGCAGTGCTATAATAATATGCATGATTATTTAATCATTATTAATTTTTAACAGGTATCTGGAGGCTTTCAAGTGCCAAATCAAATGCATAAAGAGTTCATGGCCTTGAGGAGCACATAAGATGAATTTAAATAACCAATTAATATGAACAAAAATATAGCTTGATACATTTTAACTCAACGAGTGTATCAGTTGTTATACTCAAAATTTTTTATGTTTTGTTTTTTATTATTTTTCTCAAAAATTTAAAACAAACATCAACAGTATCTATCCTATTGCACATTCTATAGATAAACCCCCAAACATTTAATAGTTTTTCAATGGTGTCATCTTGGGTTATTTCACCCAAACATGCTATACCACTAAATAAAATTCCTTGAGAACTGCGACTAGCCTTACTTGATTGAAATGAAGAACAAACTGTATGAAAATGTCCTAGAGTGAAATAAAAAGACATCAGGAAAACTGTTGCCTTTTTAAAGCATCATTTCCCCCTCTAATTCAAAATTCCTTTTCTGCCACAGTCCCATGGGCTACTGAGCTGCCAGCAAGAGCCATAATCATGGGCAGCACAAGCCAGAGCCAGGGTCAGGGAGAGCTGGAGGCCAGCCCTGGCCGACGGATGCAGCCTCCTTCTCTGGAGGAGCAGCTCCCTTCCACAGTGGAGATTAGGGAAGATTTGACTCGAAAGCCAATTATTTGTGAAAGAGAACCAGATGTCAAGGGAAAAACTCAAAGGGATATGGAAATAGTAACTATGGTTTCCTCCGGTGTTTATTTAAATAGTAAATGCTCAAAAAAGTAAAACTAAAACAAACCACCCCTCCCCCCAACACCCCTTTCCCCAATGTAAATCACGGCCAGCAGAACGCATATGATGAAAAAGTCCAAGATGACCTGTATCTCGGGTCAAACCACTCTTTCCAAAGATGCCTTCTACAGAAAAGTAGTAGTGACACTATTTATATTGATAGCACAGACACAATTTCTGGTAGCACAAAGCTTAGTTGTGTGGGAGTTAAATACACCAACACTTGCCTACCACTGAGTTGAAGTAACCAAGCGGAAGGGCTGGGCATGGTTTTGGGGTTCAGGGAATAGGACTCCAGGGTCCACTTACCCCCAACCTATTTACAAAGCCTACTATTAGTGGTGAGTGATAGGGGAAAGGGGCGAGCTGGAGAAATGTGAGGTCTGTTCCCTTAGCAGCACGCTGGCAGCTAATGTCATATAATTTCCTTTTACTGACCGCAGAATCGCTCCTCATCATAGCTTCTAGGCACTGCGCATGGCTGTTGTCATCTATTACGGTACACAATAGAGCTTCCCACAGATCCAGCAAGGGAACTTGAAACAGTGAAATCCTAGCAAAACCCTATGATTCGTGGAGCAATAGTTCCACAGGAAGGAGATGTGTGACTTTCTATGGGAATTCACGGTAAAAGCTGGACCGTGATGATAACGAAGTGTTTGGAATTTTCCCCTCTGTTGAGAAGTTCAAAATAAATGATAATACATTAAAATATCATACATTAGCATGTTTCCTTCATGTAAAAAGACTTATTTATTCCAGTCATTTTACCTTGTCTTTGCCATCCTGTATACAAGTTGAATTATGTCAAAGTTTTATTTCCTATCTTCTCTTACTCCCCTTACCACTTAAATCTCCCAGATATATGAGCTGAATCATATAAGCCTCCACACATATAGATTAAAATTTCTCTTCTACAAAAAATGTCTGAAAAGCTGAGCTACACTGACAAACCGGTATTCATATGCCATCTGTTTTACAATACTGGAAATTTCAGTGTTCAAAGGCATACATTGAAAGATTGATTCAAAAATACGATAAAATCAGAATTCCTGCATAGTTTCTTCTGCATCTCCAAACAGTCTCCATTGGCGTCTTCTCACTACCTTCAGTATTGTCAGCATAGCATGATTTCTTATTTTTCTTAGTGACGATGTCAATATGCTTGAGAAAGATTTATTATGCCTTATTACTCAATGACACACAAGTGGAATTTCTATGATCTTTTCTTTTCTGAAAATGAATCTAGTGGGTTTTTAAGGAAGTAAGATAGTGAGATATCTGCAAGAGAATAGGAAGAAAAGTTCATTTGTTGAATCCAATCTATGCCGAGTGCGTGGCATCTGTCCATGGCGCAATGCTACGTGTATTATTGTATGTAGTCCTTGCTTCAGAGATACGGTGTGGGAAGTGTCTCTGTTCTGCAAATGAGAACACTGAGATTCAGAGCGATAAATCTAATTGTTGAAGTAGCAAAAATCAAAGCCCAAAGAAACATGAATAATACAAAGGCCTCGCCATGCGAAGAAGCACGGATAGCTTCGGGCATCTAAACCACACGTGGTGGCGGCCAGAGTTGGCGCTCTTACGGGTCTTCAAGACTGGAGCAGGCGCAGATCTCTGGTTTTCTGACTTCCAGCCAAGCACACCAAAGACTCTGACGTCAGGATCAGATTTTGGTTCTTTTGCTCACCAGCATGTGCTGGTCTCCATGAGCCACATTCTGGTCTGGGAGAGCAGGAGCTGAGAATGAAGCTGCACAACGGTTCTTGTAGAAATGGGGGGAGGGGAACCAGAAACGAGACTCTCTCCAGGCACCTTTTAGAAAGCAGCGATTAATCCTTCATGGCAGTTCTTATCTGGATGCCTTCATGAGAGAGGCCCGATGCTGACGGCGAGTGCTTATCACTCTTGGAAACAGAGACCTGCAGAGGACTACGGATGGTAAAAGACTATTTTTAAAAGGCAGGAGAAAATGAGGGATAGGGCTGAAACAGTAAGTAAGGCATTTCATATGGCTAAAAGAATAAAAGTCCAGGAAGCCTTCACTTCGTACGTGGTGCTATAAAGCTGTTCCAGAATATGTTTTCCAAAATCAACTTCTTCAAGTTATCCAGGTTTACCAGAGGATGTATTCAAGAACAGGTTTTGAAGCCTAAATGAAGCATAAACAAAATATTTCCTTTCCTTTTCCTACTTCTCTTCTTGTTCCCTTTCTTCTGTAACCCTCTTTTCTTTTTGTGGTTGCAAAGATCTAGCTCTGTGTGTAGGAGGCAAACTTTCTGCCACTGAGTTATACTCCAGCCTTCAAGATTTTCTTTCTAAGTGGAATAAAAGCCAGTCTTCTACGGTTCAAGTGGTTGTGAGAGTTCAAGTGGCTGTGGGAACCAGGAGACTACAGTATCAAAGGCTGGTTTCTCTTTTTTATTTCCAGGAATTCTACTTCAATCTCCACTACAAGAAGGAACTTGCACTTTTATTTTTTAACCTGTGAATCTAAGAAAGAAAACTAATAGAGGACACTGTCAAGTATGGTACCTACTAACGTGACAGCATTGTCTGGCTTTTCCAATGGAGTCTTGGATTGTCGATGTATAGAGGCTTATGGTATTTTAAATATACTAATTAGTGCATGTTGGTGTGGATGTGCTTTCTCAGTTAGTTCAAGGTGGCAATTTAACATAGTCAGCATAGTGATGTTTTATAAAATATTGAGTGAGTTCTAAGTGAAGGAATGCAACCCATAGAAAAGCTAAATGTGTACCTATAAATTATCTTTGTGTATGTGTATGTTTTAGCATTTTTCATTCTTAAATCTAAGTGCAATGTATTTTGTAGTTAGAGCAGAGAGGTGATAGAAAGTGAATTTTAAAAAAATAATAATTTCAATAACTTCTTGAATACTCTATTGGATAGTTGACTCAATTTCTGCTTTAGTTTGTGATGACAATTTTTATTAGATCAGCTATTGGCTTTAGAATCTGTTTCTGGGTTATATTTTTTAATTGCTTTGTCTGAATTATATATATATATATATATATATATATATATATATATATATAT
>PVJA010024761.1:0-31482 GCA_004027025.1 Myocastor coypus
AGGAGGAGGAGAAGAAAAAGAAGAAGAAGAGGAAGAAGAGGAAGAAGAAGAAGAAGAAGAAGAAAGAGGAGGAGAAGAAGAGGAAGAGGAGGAAGAGGAAGAGGAGGAGGAGGAATATGAATTTGATAGCTTGGATAATTACACTACAATTTCTATTAAATTATACTACTAGGACTCATTCAAAGTGTCACCACATATACACTGTGGGATGAGACCTAGAGCTAAGAATGTCTTACTCCAGTAGAACTGCAGATAGATCTGGGTAAGTTGTAAAGGATTTATGCAGTTAAACCTAACTTAATGCCTGAAATCGACATGGCTACAAAGCAGAGTGTTTCTTGTATCACCCCCCCCCCCCCCGCCCCGTGCCCTGAAGATAAAAACAGCAAGATTCAAATTGTGGGCATGTAACAGAGAGCTTTTGAGGCCATTGATTGTGTCTTCTCTGTGTTTTGCTTCCTTCCATGTTATTAACATTCAATAAAAAATGAACAAGGTGAAGCAACGACCCTAAGAGCCATGCTGCAGCCTCTCCGTCTCTTCAGTGTGTGGTTTTGGCAAAGCCTGACTTTGTGCTCACTGCTTTCCAGTTTTCAGACTGTTATGGTTTGTGTCTAGCTGTCCCCCAAAGGCTCACACAGACACAAGATTTGTTCTGCAGAGGTGGCTGAATCTAGAGCGTGCAGTTGATCGCAGTGTGATGCTGGGTTTAAGGGCGTTGGGTTAAGGTCGAGTGGCTGCTGGATGAGCGCACTGATTGGATTGGTGGTGTCGTCATCCCAGCAGCCTGGATAAGATGAAGGGACAGAAAGAGGCGTGGCTGATCCTCACTGGTTCCTTTTTCTGTCTTCTGCCACCCTGAATGACACCCTATATGCCATGCTGCATGGAGCCAGCTGGTGACGGACTGAAGCTTTTACAAACTGTAAGCTAAACAAACGTTTCCCATTTTAACTTTGTGTGTTAGGTATGTAGTTTCAGCAATGTGAAAAGTAATTAAAGAGCAATGAGGTCATCTCTGTGACTATACCTGGCCGTGGGGCTCAAGAAGTTTTGGGAATAGCTTGAGGGAAGAGTGGGAAGGCTCAGAGATGCCGGCTGAAAAAGGGGAACTGGGATGCCACAGACCGTATGGGAGCTTCTTGTCAGAGCTCAGAAGTCTGGGGAGGGGCACCATCGCCAGTTGGGCTCCGGACAGTGTTATGCCTTGTTAAAATGCTTGCCTGCATTTTGCTCCTGTCCAGAGATGTTTTTTCGGAGACTGAGATTAAGAATGATGGGCTAATTAGTCTCCCAGGAGAAATTTCAAGGCAGTTGAGTGTTGAGGTGGTGACATGGTGACTGTTAGAGTCTTTTAGCCAGATTTATGTTGAGAATCAAGGCAAATGGCCCAGTAGGATGTATAAGATGTGAGTTTAGCTAGAAAGAAAACTCCAGACTCACCCATACGGCTCACACACACTGACCAAAGTTCTACAAAACACTATACATGGTTTCAAGGTTAACCTGAGGGGATTTGACTGACCTTGTCAGAGGCAAAAGTTACATGTTTTTTTTTATACAGGTCTTGCTTTAACTTGCTCTTAAACACCCAGCAGAAAAGTTTAGCCATGAGACATAAAAAGTAAAGTCAGATTAGAATGCTGAGCTGTAAAAGGCTCAAGTAAACAGCTTCCAACATTGCCAACTCTTCTGATAACCCACTACTATTTTGGACTATTGGACTATGCATACAACTTTCTTTTAGTTCAATGACAACTTTCTTTTAGTTCAATGAGAAAAAGAGTTGTACTTATTGTGTTTGGAAAAGTCACCATGTCTGCATCTTGCACTCTGAACAACTACTATGAAGAGAACAATGTGCACTGTATCAATCACTGTGGTTGACCTACTGACATGTTGTGAAACTGTCTCATTGTTAGGCCTTATTAAAAGTAATAATTAATAATATAAGAAGAAGAAGAAAAGAAAACTCTAGTAGAGTTGTAGACTGAACAGATGGATCTGGGGAGATCTTCTTGCTGAGAAAGAACAGGAGAACAGGGAGTATGACCTTAGGGCATCCCAACGAGGAGCAGTACTCTACCCTTTGCTGACTAAAAAGTGCAGAAGTGAAAGACTGCCTTCAGAAGAAAGCCACAGAACACCATGTTCTAAATGGTGGTGGCCTAGCAATTTGTTCTTCCGAATTGGATTCCCTGAACCAGGCTCTGGACCCCTACAGCCCAGAGACAAGAAAGCTTTGCTACTGCTTCTGATGGCAGCAGACCTTGGCATCATCCACATGGTCCTGGCTTGAGGTGCACTCAGAATGGCAGCGTTGTGGGGTCAGGAACGCTTCCACTG
Source organism: Myocastor coypus (assembly GCA_004027025.1). NCBI lineage: Eukaryota > Metazoa > Chordata > Mammalia > Rodentia > Myocastoridae > Myocastor > Myocastor coypus. Next base: position 2,347 of record PVJA010024761.1, read on the forward strand.
AGAGTTCAGAAAGCCTGGAAGGCCAGGCACTGTGCCTCTGACAGGGCAGTGTGTGCAGGGTGAAGCCAAAGGTGCAGTGGAGACCCCAGAAATATGGAGAAGCCAGCAAGTGGATCATCGGAGGAAAACCGCAAGGCTGGAGAAGGGCCAGGGAGGTACTGCCGCCAGATGTACCATACGGCTGGAGTCACCCAGGCCTTTTGGCAGTGCCACATCTTGCCACAATTTGCTGCACATGGAACTACAGGGCTTAGTGTTTACTCTGCTGGATTTTGGACTTGCTTTGCTCCCCATCCTTTGTATCCTCTTTTTGTAACTTTTGGAATAGAAATGTCCACCTTGGGGTACTGCACCCTGGAAGTGTTTGACTTTTCTATTTATTTAAGTGGGGGCTTGAAGCTAAGAGTTAGTCTTAAATCTCGAGAAGTTCTTTGACTTGGAGTTTTCAGCAATGCTGAAATTGTTAGGACTTAGGCAACTGTCGGAAATGGACTAGAGGCCTTTTGCACAAAGGGATGTGCATGAGTATTTGGGGACCAGAAGGGGCATGTTATGGTTTGCGTCTAGATGTCCCCCCAAAGCCTCCTGTGGTCATAGAGGTTTTTCAGATGTGGCTTAACCTGGAGCGTGTGCAGTGCTGGGGTTAAGAGTTCTGGGGTTAGGGTGTGAGTGCTGCACCCTCTGCTGGGCAAGTGGCCTGCACATGGCATGGGGACCGCGCGAAGTTGGCTTTGCTCTCTCTTGTTGCTTTTTCTGCCTCCCACTGCCATGAACTGTTACCCACCTGCCATGCCGCCCTGCCTTGGGTCCTGCTGATCGTGGACTGTTTCTAAAGCAACGACAAACCTTGAGCTACATAAACCTCTGTCCTCCTAACTGCGAGTGCTGAGTGTTTGGTGTATGCGAGGAAAGAGGTAACAGGGAATTCTAACACAGATGCGCTGAGCTGCCCTGGAGATTTGTCTGCTGTCAGTGCTCTACATTGCTATCCTCTCATTTGTTCTCTAGGTTGTAGTCTACTCACACATCTACATGAGACTTCTATCCCGGGTACCTCGGACGGTGGTGTGTTACAATCTTTGATGAAGCTTATGGTGGGCCCGGTTGGTATTCTCCCCAACTTGGGACGTAGAGGCAAGAGGAACACAAGTTTGTAGCCAGCGAAAGCAACTCTGGCCCAGAGACCGTTCTTTTTTTTAAATAAGTGTCGTCCAACTGGGTGCTCATTTTAGAAATGGTACTCTTTTAAGACCAGCTCCATTTCAAAATTACTGAGATTTTTATTTTTTCATTTCTGTATTTTGTTTCTCCTCAAGATTTCTTCTGTCTCCAATAATTTTCCCCTTTATGTTGTAAAATATTGGTAAGCTGCAATTAGCATTTCTGTTTCCTGTCTATACCTAGATGGCTCTTCAGTTTATTGTTAAAATAGTTTATACTCTTTCTATCCTAGGCACCTCGTACGACAATGCAATAAAAACATCTGACGCTGTAGAAGTACAGTTTTCAGGGCTTCTGAGGGGAACTTCTGAGCCTGTGTCCTGAGTAGACTTGTGCACAAGAGTGAGGAAAGCAACATGACGTATGGGAGACACAGGGCCGAGCCCAGGGCTGTGCACAGACTGACTGCTGCCTGCGACTGGCACCTGTGGTCCTCAGGTAGGCGGGACTTTGGTTGTAGACGCTGAAGGACCTGGTATCTTCCACCAACAGACTGCAGACCAATGGATTCCTGCAGAGCGCTTCAGAGTTGGGATAAGAAAGCGTCCCTACCATCAGATTGCGACGTGAATCAGGGTCCTGAGCAGGGCATCTCACAGAGGTGGCATCTGTGAGCAGATGTATAAACAGAGGAGTCTGTGGTGGGGGTGGGGGGGAGCAGGCAAGGGCCGCCGACATCCACACGCATGCGTATTTGTTCCAGCTTTCCACGATGAACGCAGTTACCATGCATCACGAACATACGTGCAAAGGCAGAGAAAGTGCACCGACGCCACTGAACGCGGAGGTCAGTCCCGGTCTTACGCATTGTCCACCTGCATCACTTAGTGTGTGCTCTTGACACCTGTAGGTAATAAATGCATGTTGAGGGATAAGCCAGTGAGTAGTGGAGCGGGTCATGTTCTGACTATCTGGTGGTCCCAGATAGATCTGAACCCTGGAACACAGCTTTTGTGGTGCGGCGGGCCCTCGAGGCTCATTGCCACATTGCCAGGTACCACTAGCTAATGGTTATAGTGAGGCACAGATGATGTCACACAGTTTCAAGCTTGGGGACAGGTTCTGGGCCACAGGTATAAAAGCAATGGCAATACTTAGTAGAACCATGATAAGAACTAACGTTCACTGAGGCACTGCTCTAACTACTAGAAAAGAATGACTTCCTTTCATAAATTCTTCTCAGGGTTTGTTGATAACATTAGGCGGAACACTGCAGGCCAACACAGCCCCGAGCCCCAGCAGCATTACTGGCTTCTCAGAGCAGTTGGCTAATCTGTTGCTCTTACCATACTGAAGGATAACAACAGCAACGAGGGATCGCTGTTCCAAACAAAACTCTAAGCAACGTTTAAGATTTCGGTACCGTGGATAACGACCTAGACTTTGTTACTTTGCAGCATAGCTCACAGGCCAGCTCAGGTTGAGTAGTCAACAGACACCTGCGGAAACAACACCCTAGGCATTAAGGCCACAGTGGTAAGTGGCCTTTGGGGGCGGGGGTGGGGGTGGGGGAGAAGGCCTATGGTTTTCCCTCACATTCTCAGAATATTTTGTGCCCCAGAAATAAAGGTCACTGTTTCCCAGAGACCTGGTCACTGCGTGCTTAACAAAGTCTGATGAGGATGTGGAGAACCACAGAGGGAGGGGCTGGCTTTCCTCTGCAGGAGGCCGGGACACCCAGCGACAGCAGCCCTGGCTGGCAGACAGGGCATTTCCCTGTCTCTCCTGAAAATGCTTTTGTGGCCCAGAGGGTGCACTTGCATAAGACTACAGCTGTTGGCTGTACCGCCTGCCTTGAATGGAGTGACTCTGCCAGACAATTTCATACCGGTTTGTAGGAATCACAAGAATATTAGCTGTGCAAATTGCTGTCTACACCAGCTATCGCAGGGCTTCCAAATGGCTAGCAAATTTGCCACTATGCCACTTTCCAGTTCTGTGGATGGCATCTCTAATTGGGACGGTGCTCTTTATGGCTGTAGTGTGAGTCCTTAGGGCGGTGACTGGGCCGTCCCTGTGGACTGGCCCACTGCATACGAGCGCACCAGACTCCTGCCCTCTGCTCGCAGCTGGGCAAAGCAGGGAGATGGCGTTTGCCAAGTCTGTGGGCAGCCCTCGAGCACCATGAAAGAGATGAGAGGGGGAAGTTGGCCGCTGTGAGCTACGGGCACTCAGGCACGCACTTCCTCTTCGCTTTCACTGTCATTGTTTCTTTTTTGCATAGCGTAAAGCAAAAACAAAAACAAAAGCATCTTTTTTAACAGACCATTGAGCTCCTTCTTGGACACAAGCTTATGGAGCCTCCAAAAGCCAGCCTGTGAGTAGTAGAAAGAAATCCTGAATGCCGAGCTCAATTTGTTCTTTTCCTTTTAAGCAGTGAGGTTAGTACGCGAGACCCAGGCTTCCTGCCTCTTCCCCTTACTGCTCAGTGCCTGGGAAGATGGTGCCCAGAAGTGCGGCACCTGGCGGAAGTCAGATCACTCACTGAAGGGACCTGAACACTTCACAGAAATGGAAAACTGGTCCTCTCCCTAGGAGGGAGAGGGAAACCAGTTGCGTGCAGTGAAGGGAGAAATGTGAGCGTGCATTTATTTTCTGGAGTGCGGGTAAAGGAAGCCTGCGAAGGGAAGCTTGAGGCAGAGCAGGATATGCGACAGTGTTCATTTCTCCCCTTTCAAACCATTCATGAAAACTAAGCTTTGAAATGAGCTTAGTGCGTCGCTACAGATCCTGAGACTCAGACGCCTCTGTGGCGGCCTGGGCAAGGGCAGCAGGAGAGTGGCTTTTCAGCGGATCAGCAGAGACCAGATCTGCAGCTCCGCCAGGCCAGGCGGGGTTTTGCTTTCTCTCCTGGGGAGGGCCGCAAGGCGCGCAGGAAGGGAAGGAGGACCGCAACACACAGCTCTCGCCGTTCAGCCTTTCCCGTGTACTCCAGATAACGTGGCCTACGCCCCTAGCTTCTCTCTCCTTTGCCTGGAGCGTCCTGCTTTGAAATTTAATAATGTAAATTAAAACATGAGCCAGAATTATCTGAAAACATATTTATTATCCAAATAATTAAACTTAGATGAGGAGGCTTTAGAATTTTCCCTCCTTGAAAATACAAGTTCACAAGAAGCAAAAACAATCCCCCCACCCCGCTGAGGAAGAATGCACAGTAAGGAAATCGCGGGGACGGAGCTTCTAGGCTCTGCCTGCTTCTCCATAACTGACCCTGGCGCAGGAGAGGAAGCGCACCCACAGGACAGAGGCGGCAGTCCTCACTGGGCCGGCGCCCTGACGCCGCAAAGCTGCGAAGCTCGGACTTCTTAGATCCCCGGCTCCCGGACAGATTCCCCGAGGAGCCTTGTAATGTCTGCACAGGAGGCTGCGTGGGGTTTTTCAGCTCTGCCCTGGCAAGAAGCAGACGCAGCTCACAGACTGCGCTTAATAAATAAGAGAGCGAAGGAGAGAACACTTGCTAGCCACCTGCGGGGGCGCGGGCGCACAGCGGCACTCTGACATCTGCAGAGTAGGCAGGGCTGCCTGTGCCCTGGGGCGCAACCCCGCGTGGACCCCCGGCCCTCCTGCCCAGGGCCTCCGCCAGTCCCCATGGCCGTTTCCCGTACGGCTGGAGCCCTGTCTTTGGAGAGTCTGGAAACGCCCGCTGGGAGGCGTGGCTGGAATCGGATGGCAGGAGCTGTCATCTATACAGGTGCCATACGAGCCCATCCAGATCCCACAAATAACGCACAAAGCACAGCCGCTGGACCTCCGATCCCTTCCAAACGGCCTCAAATCCATCCCCAAAGTGCAAATCCGGATATGAAAAACAACAGGTCTAAGGCGACGTCGCGCCCTGCCTTCTTCCCCGCCCGACCGCAGGCAGGGCGGCGCTTCTGCCGGCCACCTACACTTTCAGGTAGTCGTTCTTCAGCCGCCCCAGCCGCGTGCCATGGCTGCGGATAGTGAGCGCCAGCAGCTCGTACTTGTCCCTGAGCCCCGCGGAGATGCCCAGCGTCTCCCTGAGCAGGGCGCGGGTGTGCACCAGCATGCCCAGGAAGTCCTCGTGCAGCCGGCTCTCCTGCCGGCCGTCCTGCTCCTGGCCCTGCCGGAACTTGCTCTCCAGCTCGGTGAGCGAGCGGTCGGAGTTGGAGTAGGCGTCCCCGATCTGGTGCGACTCGCGGCGCAGGTACTTCCCGTAGCTCTCCTCGCCGTCCAGGTCGTAGGAGATGCTCTTGCTGATGCCCTCGAGCACGCGACCGGAGTCCTCCACCTGGCGGCCCAGCACCGTGAACTCCTCGCGCAGGCTGAGGCGCAGCGCGTCCGCGGCTGGACCCCCCGCGCCCTGGGCGCAGCGCTGGCGCTCGCTTACGCGGAACAGCAGCTGGCACTTCTCGGGATCGTCGTTCTCCTCGTAGTCCCCGTCAGGCACGAAGTAGTGGTGCAGGGTCCCATTGGACATCTCCGGGTACAGTGGGCCGTCGAAGTAGCCCTGGCACAGATGACAGAGGAGGCCGAACCCCAGGAGGGTCACCCACACCATCCTGACGCGCGCACGCACAGGGTGACCAAGGGCGCCAGACAAGCAAAGGGGCCCCGGGAGTCAGCGCCTTCCCGATCCCGCGTCCTGCGCGGTCCCCTCTGGCTGGATGCTCGCCGGGCCCCGCACTCCAGCGGGCGACATGTGTCTCAGGCCAGGGACGCGGCACCGCGCTGCCTCTGCCTCCTGTCCAGTTCCCCTGGCTCTCCAGAGGCACAGCGAGCGCAGGCGAGGGGCGCTTGCTCCCGTCTCCCCAGCTCCTGCAGCTCTGCGCGGTGTGAGAATGAGCCTCTCGGGCTCTGGCTAAAGATATCCCCGCGCTCGAGTTACAGCCGCTTTCGTCACTGGGGCGCTGGACGCAGCAGAGCACAAGTTTGGAGAGAAGGCTCCGGCCATGGCTCACTGTTAAAGTTACAGAGTCGCTTTTCAAGCTGGGGAGATGAGACCTCCAGAGAGGCGACTGGAGGGAAGTAGAGAGGAGGAAGAGCTCGCGCGGAAGGCCTACTGAGCCCCCAGGTGCTTGGCGGCGGAACGACCTCGACCCTAGGCCGTAGAGGACCGCAGCTCACAGGCTTGGAGCGAGGGGCTGTCCGCGGTGTCTGTTTACCTTGAAAAAGGTCTGCCTTTGAACGCAAACCCCAAAGTGTCAGAAAGGGGGTTTCACTTGGAAATGGGTGGCTAATAATTATGGAAACAGAAATAGAGAATCGGTTAATGTGTAGTTATTAATAGGTGTCTGGCTAAAAACTGAAACAAAAAAAATGTAATTTTGCCTGTTTGCTAAAATAGAAAGACAACTGAAAATCACTGTGAAGTTCTCATGGAAAAGCCATCCAGCTCGGCTTCTGTGTTGATTTTTAGCCTAATACTTTATAGCCGTTGCTTCTTTGTAGATATTTAAAAGGTTTAGAAAATATTGGACAGGCAGAGATAACCTGTTTTTCCTTATGGTAAGAGGAAAGGGCAGAATATTCGAGGAACGGTTTATGCTTACACAATTGGATTGTAGTGGAGTCATGTTCTAATTTGGAAAAAAATACCTTATTTCTAGCCAGGCTATTTTAGGTCCTGATTATGAGTCAGACTGGCCAGTGGTCACCGCGGCCACTCCTTCCCTCAGCAAGTGGTCCTTGTGTTTGTACTGAGCCAGGTCGTGCTTCAGTGCTGGGAGCACAGAGGCCAGCAGGAAGCTCCTTCAAGTCCTCGCTAAGGCTAAGGCGTTCCTTCCTAGAAATGGCGCCTGCCAGTGGTTATCATAAGTGAGTGAGCAGCGCTCCTACCTTGGACAGTGACGTGGGTGGGGGAGCGACGGAGGGCGGTGGCAGGGTGCAGCACTTCTGTCCTGGTGCAGGGCTCTTCTGGCCTGGAGACGGGGCTGAGTCCCACCTGCAGTGATCACTCGTGTTCATGTCTGTCCCCTTGGTAGCATCCTAGGGACCTGAGCCACATGGCTCTGTGACCGTCACATGCCTTGTTCTCTCTTTTGCTGCTGTGGACAACCCAGGCTTTCAGATGGATGAGGGGAGCCCTTAGGTCCGAGGTGCTCTGGTGATGTGGCGTTTACCTCATGAGCAGAGTTCTTGAGGCATGTCCTCTGCACAGTTCAAATCTTATCCAGGTACCTGACCTCAGAATGGTGCCAAAGGGCTCTTCTTAATGAATTTTTCTTCCAACTAGGAGGTCACGCCTAATTGCCACTCTATCCCAGTGAAAAGTGAGAGACTGCGCTGTGAGACTCTGAAGATTGTAGCTTCGTTCTTTTTTCCTTGGAACTTTCACAAGTGACAGCAGATGGCCTCAGATTGGCTGCATGACTGAGGAAGAGAGGAGGAATATCCTGACTGCCTCTCTGTCTTGCAGAAGTGCTCCTGACTCACCCAGAAGTCCCATTGCGCAAGGCATGGCCGAGAGCAGCCTGCTTGCTGCCTGCTGTGAGGCCCTCCGGTTGGCTACCTGCAGACACCAAGGTGTGCGCCGAGCCCTTCTGCCTGGAGAGCTTGCAGTTTGCTTGTGGGGTGGGGCAGCACCTTCATGCTGAGCATCTGCTTTCCCCGTCCAGTTCCAAATCTAAGATACAAACTCCAGAAAGACTTTTTTTTCAAGTAAATGAGATTAAATTTCAGTCTGACTAAGACAAAGGGAAGTTCATTTATTCAGATAAAGTCTAACATTTCAGAGAAGGCCTGGTACAGAATCTCGTTTTTCTTGCACTAAATCTTGGCTTTCCTTCCGCTGTGTTCTTGGGCAGTGGCTTGCAATTGGGGGTCCACATGGTAGCCAGCGTTCTCCTGGGCTGGACTTTATTCATGCCTAGCAGGAATGCCAGGCTGGACTTCCTGCGCTCCCCAGAAAATTCCTCAGGCAGCCTCAGTGCCCACAGTTGACCTCAAGTGGGCCACAGCCATGAATCCACCCTTCAGTCAGGCTTCCTGGGGCCTGAGCTCCTCCGCTGATTCTGTGGGTGAGGTACTACATGGACTACAATGAAAGGCTGATTTACGATCCTGTGTAGGAAAGGAACAGTGAGATTGAGGATTCTAGGGAAGCAACTATGGCTATCCTTCCTACCACCTGCCTTCTCCACAGCATGGTCTTTGTGAACCACACCTACAGGGTGCTGGCACCCTCAGGCACCGAGTGCTGGGGAGTGTGCCAGCTGGCCGCAGGGGCTGGGGCCTTCTCTGTTGCACCTGCTGATTTTTATAGAGTAAATACACTCCGTGTGGCCAACATCCTTGGATTCAGAGTTGAGTAAATAAATGCAGTAGTGAATCATTGTTGAGGCTTTTCACCACACAGACTCACAGTCCTGTGAGAATGGAAAACACTGAAAATCTCATCGTTCAAAGCCTCAAGTACTGCATAGGTACATATATTATATATATACCTGCATAGGTACATATATTATATTATGTACATATATTATAGGTATATAGGTACATATATTATATATATACATATATTACATATATTATAATAATATTGCTTATATAAAGTCACCTTGACTTCTTCAGTAATGGCTAAGGTAACAGTTAGTTTGCACAACTTCTGAAGCCCTAGCACTCAGCTCTCAGGTGCCAGCACCAGTTGGCTTCGGTACAGATCGCCTTCGGATCCACACTGCGACCTCTTCACATTCAACAGGTTTCAAGTCCCGCCTTGGGCTCCGCTGCTAGTGCCAGAGCTAAGGCTTTGTCCTGGGGTGAAAGGAGCTAGAGAAACTTTCCAAACACACGCATGCTAGACTAAGGGCTTGGAAGAGTACAATAAAGCATGCCCTGCTCAGAAAGGCCACAGTTGAGCCAAGGACTGATGCCTAGAGATAAAAGAAAGAATTATTAATTTTACCAGGAGCCCCTGAGACGCGCCACAGAGCTGGCTCTCCACAGGCCCTTGGGCAGGGCTGGCATCCAGGCAGGGTGAGTAACTGCGTGTTTCTTTCAGAGATTTTAAATTGTCCTTCAGTGAGCAACTCCTTGATTATATTTCTAAGCCATATACAAGTCCAGTTTTTAAACCCTAGAGAAACCCAGCTGGAAGAGAATGGCAGTACTATTTCAGAGGGGGTCACATGGGCCTCTCCTTGTCTTTGGGAACTGAAGCTTCAGAAAGCTTCCTTTTCATAGCCGAGTCCCACAGTGAACCCCATTTCCTCTACCTCTCCTTTCACACCTGTACTTGTGTGCATTCCTTGTAAACCCCTAAGATTTACTACTCCTCATTTTACCCTAACTGCTGACAACCTCATTGGCCCACAGGACAAAGAGATAGAGGAAGAGGGGGACCTCGTCTAAACATTTTCCATGGTGATTTAAGGAACACTCTGGCTTGCCCCCAGGATCCCTTTGAGTCTGCCAAATTTAGTGTGGGGTATACAGCAAATATTTGTTGACAGAAATATCAAGGAAGTGTGTAAAACAGACACATACTACTACTAACCTAGTCGTGAGCGTGTGCTTTGAGCCCCTGAACTCCAGAGGCCTGAGGAAGTCACTGGGGTGATCTCTTTTCAGCCTCACTTACTTAGAGCAGAGCTAAGGATTATTTAAAAAGAACCACCATTCTTGTCCACTGACAAACTTCTGGAAGATTCTATTTTCAGGACCCAGAAGTCCTGAGCTGGTTGGTGATGCTGCCTCCCAGGCAGCCTGTCCCACCTGTAGCTACTGCAGCTGCATCAAGGGTGAATGGCAAAGCGAAGAGCTGGCCAGATAGGGAGGATCCCATTGCTCTTTATGTGTGTCCTGCTGCACATAAAAATTGTTCTTAATTGAAGAACTTGGGACAACATTTGCAATCAAGTGTGAAGGCAAATGGTTAAATCTATTCTGTGTACACTGTGCTTACAGAAATCCATCAGAAAAACACCAGAACCCCCCAAATGTCTGAATAACAAGTACAAAAAGGCAGTTTCAGTATGGCAAGCTTTCCCTTGCATCTTAGGATAAACAAACAGAAATACTAATGCAATACTGACTCAGAAAAGCCTGCACCCTCACATACTCAAGGTGAGGCTAAAGATGCACTTGATCTTTCTGCAGCTCAGCATGGGCTATTTGTGCGAGGAATCTGAAAATTCTTTTCTACTCCTGGACCTAACAGTTTTGTTTGGAGAATACGTGTCTGAGAAATAAACAAAAGGCATAGAGAATTGTGGAAGCAGAGATATTTTCTGCTGTAGCGTTTGGGGATAGAATAGAAATCTGTAAACCAGCGCGATGCTCCGGGCTAGGACAGGGAGCTAAGTATATGCCATGTCCACACACTTGAAGTATTTCAGACCTCTTGAAAATTAAAATGTGAAGATATTCTTTAGTAAAATGAGAAGGAATGACGACACAGTCCTGTAAGAAAAATGGTTAAATACAAACTTGAAAACAGAAAACTGAAAATAGTAGCGTGACAATACGCAGCACACTTCCTCTTTGGGGGGATGAGAGACGATAGCTGTGTTCTTCTGTATTTCCCGCACACTCCAGGGTGGATGTAATGCTGACGTCACAGGGAGAGCGCGCAGCAGAGGGGAACGAGCGCTGAGAGGTAGAACTCGGGGCGCGTTTCGCTGACTCGGTGCTTCCGTGCTGCACTGCAACTGGGTCCCACGCTTTTGCATTAGTTTCTCACGATGCGTGGCCTGGAAGCCCATAGATGAGCCTTTGAATACAGGAGGCTCCAGTGGATTCATGCCATGGTCAAGCTAAAACCCACCTGCGTCATGACTGTGGACTCTGAGCTTCAGCTGCTGGATTCCCATGGGCTGGCATGCTTACGGCTGGTGTTCGGGGTTGGATGTGCTTTGTTAGGTATGGGCCTCACTGGAGAGGCAGCCAGCAACTCCCCCAGTCCAGTGATCACAGCCGATCTAGATCATCCAGGGTAACTGGGCTTTCAGGTTGATTATTTTTTCTTTCTCATTTCCAGGTCATTTGTACATTTATTAAAACAATTGCTGCTTTCACAGATTTTGTCTAAAATCATCAGCTAAATAGGAAGGTAGGTTTATATTTACTTTCTGCAGTGTCCATGAGGAAAAACTTTAAAATTCACATCACTGAACATTTAGCTTTTTTTTTTTTTTTTCTTTTGGTATGGGGGATCAAACTCAGGACCTTGCACTTGCCAGTCAGGCTCTTATGCCACTGAGCTATCTCCCTGGCTTGACCTCATTTTTTGCTTTCAGTTCTTCCTGTACAAATGAAATTTTCTCTCAGAGCTGGTTAAGCCAAGACTGAAGATATGTGACTAGCCATGTAGTAATTTTCCTCTAAGGAAAACAGGTAGAAAGGTTTAATTCCCACAAGCCTAGAAGGCTTCAGTAGGATTTAACATACATTCTTTGGTGGTTATAATAGTAACCCTGAAAAGATATTCTTGGAGATATTTTTCTAAAACTATCAAAACTAGGGCCAGCTAGATAGCTCAGTGGACTAAAGTGCCTGCTTAGGCAGAGCATAGTGGCAGGGTTCAATTTCTGGTGTGCCACGCTGGCCCTGTTCCCAGAGTGTGCTGAGATTATGTGTGTGGTGGTGTGTGCCTGTAATCCCAGCACTTGGAAGGCTGAAAACAAGAGGATCACTATGAAACTTGTCTGTGTAGTGAGACCCTGTAGACCCTGTACTAAATACATAACCAAAACTATAAAAAGCAATGCCTAAAAATTCTCTGTCTCTTCTTTTAATGTATTTGGTACAGGGTCTCACTACGCAGCTCACACCTGTGATGATCCTCCCATTCTCAGTCTCCCCTGCACTGGGGTTACAGGCACACATCACTACACCTGGTCGCAGTGGCCGGCTCAGCGTGGCCAGCTCAGCGTGGTCGGCTCAGCGTGGCCAGAGGCAGGGCCAGTGCAGCCTGTGGTGGTGGATCTCATTACCCATTAAAGTTGACAATTTGCAAAGTTCAAAAATAGAACTATTCTACCGGGAGGTCTGTCAAGTTATCAAGTAACTGATGATTTTTCTAAAGACTGTTACTAACATAAAAGGTAGAAAACACTTTTTTTCTCCAAAGTATACCAGTGTCTGGTCCAGGCTGATGGCAATTCATCATAATTTATGAGTCGTGGAAAGCTTTGGGCCTATAATAACACTGTCGCGGCAGCCCAGGAATAGAACAGGTCTAAAGTTGTTTCAACCGCGGCAGGACACACAACAAAAGCGCTTGTCATCTTTTTGTGGAGATGAAGGACTCGAGCCACTGTCCCGAGGGTGTGTGCCGAGGCCCTCCGACAGTTGGGTAGCAAGGACTTGAGGCTGTCAGCACCGGTCATCCTCCTCCTCTGTCCTCTCAAGCGGTTTATTGATAATGGCTTCTTCTCAAAAAGAGGAGCCAAGTGGAAAAGAACAAAACGATCCCAAGAAAGGAAAATGTTCCCGTCAAGAATAATATAAACAAGCTTAAAAACCGCGGAAGGTGAATTGTCATTAAAACCTTTGCCTCCCCCTTTGGAACGCCAAGATGGTTTGCAGCTCCTCAGCTAGAGGGAAGCATTTGTGGTGTGTTCACCTCTGAGCTCTGCTTGGCTGGGGCGGCACATTCCACAGCTGCCTGAAGAAGGCAGGGAGTAGCTTTGGGGCATTGAATTCCCTGTGCTTTTAGGGTCATGGATGCTGAGCTCTGACTACAGAGGACTCAGGGAGCAAAAAGTGGGCATCAGAGAAGATGCCCTTGGGAAATCAGGCCCGGACTGCAGGCCTACTGTCTGAATGTAGATGCCCTCAGGATGAGGGCAACCGTGTGGGGGCTGGGCTGTTGCTCCACTTAGTTTAACATGTTGGAATCCTGGAAAAATGAGCAGAAAGATGCTCACAGGTATTTTCATTTGAATTTTCATAGCGCTTTTACTAAGGAGAAGCCCAAAGAGAAACACTCCAGATGTCCATCGAGAAGTAAATAAACAAAGTGCAGGATGTTCATATTTCGAATCTCCCGAAGCAACAGCAAGAGGCTGGGCGCTTAACAGCTACAATGAAGTAGAAAAGCCTCACAAAATTTGGCTGAAGTAAAGAAGCCAGAAAAAGAGAGAGTAAATACTGCATGGTTGTTCCTATATTTAATACTAGAAAATGCAAACTAATCTGCTTTGAGTACAGAACTAATGGGGATTATTAATATTTATTATCTTATTATCTTGATTGTGATTATAAAAACATTACATGCACTATGTCTGCCAATACCTACGTTAGATGATTATATTTCACATTTTACATATATATATATAATTTTATTTTATTTTATTTTATTTTATTTTATTTTTTGTCTTTTTGAGATAGGGTCTCGCTATGCAATTCAGGCTGGCCTTGAGCTCACTTTTGTAGCCCAGGCTGGTCTCGAACTCGCACTGATCCTCCTGCCTCAGCCTCCCGAGTGCTGGGATTACAGGCCTGCACCACCACATCCGGCCTATTGGTTGATTTCTTGATCATCCTAATTATTTCTGGACTGAAGTGGACTCTTAGTGTTGTTTTCATTTTCATTCCTTTAATGACCAGTGATGTTAAGCATTTTTTCATATATTTATTTATCATTTGTGTTTCTTCCTTTGAGAGGTGGGTATTCATCTCAGAAGCCTATTTGTTGATTGGGTTTTAAATTTGGAGAGTCTGATTTTTTTCAGTTTTTTATATAATCTAGTTCTGAAGGGCAACTGGATAATATTTTTTCCTATTCTATGGATTGGTTTTTGTACTTTAGTGTTGATTTCTTTAACTGTGCAAAGGCTTTTTCATCAGATGAGATCCCAGTTGTTGATTCTTTGTAATAGTTCCCATGAGGCTGGGAGTTTGTTCATGAAATCATTGCCTGCACGTATGTCTGCAAGATTTCTACCTATCCTCTCTTCCTGAAGATTTTGTGTTTCTGTTTTAATATTTAGATCTATTTCAATATTAGTTTAGTGCATGATGAGAGACAAGGATCTAGCCTTAATCTTTAGCAGGAGGAAAGCCAGTTCTTCCAGCACAATTAATTGAAGAGGTTCTGTTTCTTTCAGTGAACAGGCTTGGCCTCTTTGTCAAAGATAAGGAGGTTGAATGGGTTTGTTTGGTGCTGTTTCTGCATCTTCTAGTATCCACTGACCCTCAGGTCTATTTTTTAATTTTTAATTTTTTTTGCTAGTACCATGCTGATTTTATTACCGTAGCTTTTAGTATAATTTGAAATCAGGAATTATGTTATCCTGGGGGCTGGGGAGATAGCTCTATGGTACAAGTGCCTGACTGGAAGTGTAAGGTTGTTAGTTTGAACCCCAGTCCCACAAAAAAACCAAACAAACAAACAAACAAACAAACAGGAATTGTGTTATCCTCACTCTTGCTTTTGCTGGGTAGGATTGTTTTCGTATTCTTAATCTCTTCTGGTTCTACATGAATTTTAGGAACTTTTTCTTTTAGGTAAGGTAATGGTAGTTTTGATAAGGATGGAATCAAATCTGTATAACACTTATGAGGGTATGGCCATTTCACTATGTTGGTTCTTCCTACCAAGGAGCAAGGTCCCTCTTTCCATTTTCTGCTAACCTCTTCAATTTTTTTTCCTTAGGGTGCTGTAATCTTGTATATGCTTCAATTACCTGAATGTCAAATTGTTTCCCCATATTTGGAAGTTTTCTGCTATTACTAGTGCCCATATTCTTTTTATATCATTTTATTGACTCCTTTCTCATCGATGCCTATTATTCTTACATTGTTTATCTTTGCATCATCTTTCAGATGTTGGATTATTTTTTCTTGCATCCTAGCTGTTCTTCAGAGATCTTTCCTTACCTGTTCCTTGACAGCAATGGTGTTTTTAAGGTCTGAAAGCCTATTTTCACTTTCATTGAAATGGTTTTGCCAGCTTGTGATTGAGGTTTTAACCTCCCGTATAGCACTTTGAATCTGCTTCATATATTCTATTACTTTTCTATATTGCTCATTTAAAGATTCGATCCTTTTTCTGTTCTCCTCTATTTTTTATCAGTGTTTTTAGAAGCACTTAGTACTTCTTTTATTATTGGTATTATTTCTTTTTTTATTTCAGGAATTATTTCTGATCTGATTTCCTCTATAGCTTTCTGTAGTTGTTTCTTTACTTTGGATGCTATTATTTCAGAGATTTCAGGTGGGTGATTTACAATTTCTTCTGCTATTGTCTCCTCTATTTGCTTTAGGTGAGCTGAGAGTGCATTTTGTTCCTTCTCTTTGTCATTTTGTGTAGCCTGTCATCTGACTTTTGGTGTACAGCTTTGGTAGTGTTCTTACCTTAGTACCAGGTCCAGATCTACAAGTTCAAAGTCGTTCAGGTGGGCGTGGTTGCTGAGCTCCACTTCTTCCTGCTGCAGCCCTTGGAGGCAAACTTGCTGTGTCACTCTGGCAAGATGCTCTGCTCCTGGATCAGCTGGATGGGCCTTGCCTCTAGTCTCTCTACAGGGAGTTCTGTGGCAGTTTTTCACACTGCGCATGCTGGGTGTGGTTGCTGGGTCAAATGAATTTCCAGTGGGCCCAGGACCGTCTCACTCATGCACCGGGTCTGATTGCTGGGTGCTGTAATTTTCAATGGATCTTTTACCCCCTTTGTTAGACTGATTATTAAGTATCTTTTTCCATGCCAAGCACAATGTTTTGTTTCCCTAAGTTTTCTGTCACTGCATTTATTTTTAGGGTGCAGGAATGCTATTGCTTTTTGAATGTTGACTTTGTATTTAGCTATGTTATTTTTTAAAAAAGACTATTATTCTTTTATAATATAGATTTAATTTTATTTTAAAGAGTAAAAATAGCAGAAACAAAGATAGAAAAAAACAGTAACAAGTAAGAGTACCCATAGTACACAATTTTTAAACAAGAAAAATTTAGCAACGGTTGCATTACATATTTTCATTATCAAATCAGTTTAGATCAACAGACATAGGAATGTAAGACTGCTCAAACAATTTAACATTAACACTTTCAATAAACATTAATTTTTTTTGTCTTCCAAATGAATCTTGTATTTAAGTTACTCTTCTAAAAAAAATTACAGGGATTGAGGATGCAGAAATTGCAAGGTCCTGAGATTGATTCCTGGTACTGCCCAAAATTAATTAATTAATTAATTAATTAATTAATTAATTATTCTTTTGAGTCCTTACACTAGAGAGACTATACAATATTTGCATATGTAGGTCTGGTTTATTTCACTTATGATTATATGTTCAAGATACATCCATTTATATATGAAGTCTTCTAGTTTATCATCCCTTATAGCTGAGTAATATTCCATTTTATGAAAATACTACATCTTTTTCAACCATTGTTTAGATGATAGGCATTTTGGTTGTTTCCAGGATTTAGCTATCACACCTATGTGCTGCTATGAACTTAGGTGTACAGATATCACAATGATATGATGTTTTCAGCTATGTTATTGAATTCAGCTTAAATCTAGAAGTCTTTAACGGAGTTTTTGATTATTTATGTATAGTATCATGTCATCTGCAAATGATAATTCAATGCCTTCCTTTCCTAGTCTTCTTCTGTTTATTTTATTTTATTTTTCTTATCTAATTGCTCGGACTAATGTTACCCGAACTATAGTTTTTTTTTGAAAGTAGTAATAGTGGACATCCTTGTCTTAGTCTTGGCTTTACAGTGAAAGCTTTCCTTTCAGTTTTTTGGCCACTTAGTATGATGTTTTCTCTTGGCTTTTCCTGAATTACCTTTATCAGATTGACCTAAAGACCTTCTATTCCAATTTTCTTTAGGGCTTTTATAATGAATGAGTGTTGGACTTTGTAAAATATGTTTTCTATGTCTCTTAAGATGAGCATGTCGGGCTGATGAGATAGCTCAGTGGACTATGCCCCTTTATAGGCAAGCGCAGGGACTGGGTTTCAACCTCTGGTACCACGTGCTGTGCTGGCCTCACCCCCGCATGCACCTAGCCAGTCATCAAGACTAGGTGAGGTGGCGCAGGCCTGTTATCCCAGTGCTGGGAAGGCTGAAATCAGGAGGTACACTACAGTCCGAGTGAGATCCTTTACTAACACATTTTTTTTGAAAAAAAAAATGACCATATGATTTTTGTCTTTGACTTCGTTGATATCCTATATTTATTGATTTGCATATTTTGAGCCATCCTTGTCTCCCTGGAACAGATTCCTGCATACATATGAACTGCTAAAACTAAATGAAGAAGATACAAAAATTCTAAATAAACCTATATCAATCAATGAAATTGAAACTGTAATTAAGAATCTACCAACAAAGGATAGTACAGATACTGGTGGATTCACTACCAAATTCTATAAGAAATTTAGAGATCTAAAGGCACTACCAATGAAACTTTGTAATGAAACTGAAAAAGAAACAATACCCTCAAATCCTTTTCTGCAAGCAAATATTACCCTAAGAAAGACCCAGCCAAAAAAGAGAACTGCAGGCCAACTTCCCTAGTGAACATAGATAAAGAAATCCACAGTAAGATACTGGCACAGAGAATGCAGCAAATTATGAGAAAGATTATTCACCTGCCTTCAGAAATTTTCCTCTTGTGTCCTTGGGCAGACAGGAGTGCTGGTCATTTCCACTGTGTTAGGAAACTCTGCCTAGCTAGACAATTAACAAAGCTATTGTTTATGCTGGATCTGAGCTTCCTGGAAATGACAAAGCCACACATTAATTAATATATTTTTGTTTTCATTTCTCTCATTTTGTCCTTTCACAAATAGAGCTTGGGGGACAGAAAATATCACACACAGAGGTTATCCTTCCACTAGAATTTCAAATATTTTCCCCTAGTGGATTGCTTTTGTTTAACTTTCTTTATTCTGGTCTTTGATGGCCAGCTGGGATTCTGGAACACATTTGTGCAGGCAGCTAGTGTGTGTGTGTGTGTGTGTGTGTGTGTGTGTGTGTGTGTGTGTGTGTGAGGGAGGAGAGGCAGGACACACTGCAAACCCTTTTGGGAGATGGGCTGTGTTTCTCAGGGCCATTGCTAGGTGTTCCACTCAGTCCTGCCCATGTCTTCATTTTCTACAGATTCAGGCTGGGTGCAAACTGCGCTGAGAATAAAATGGCAGAAAATAAAGCCCTCTGACACACTTTTTGAATGCATCTTAAACATTGCAGTGAAAATGGTTTTGGGGGAGGAGAAGACGTTAACTCGCTCTCATGCTACTCAGTGCTCACTGTGAGAAAGTTTCTGAAGGATTATTAAACAATGTTAGAGATGAAGGGTGAGAGTGTAGGTTTAGATGTTTAGTTTTGGTCTAAGTGCTCAGTTCTTGTTGTATATACTGTAAACTGGACCCTCACAGCTATAGCCCAACATTGAAAGCATGAGTAGCCGGGCGTGGTGGCGCACGCCTGTAATCCCAGCACTTGGGAGGCTGAGGCAGGAGGATCGATGCAAGTTCGAGACCAGCCTGGGCTATAAAAGTGAGCTCAAGGCTAACCTCAACTGCATACTGAGACCCTGTCTCAAAAAGACAAAAAAAAAAAAAAAAAAAAAAAGCATGAGTAGCCTGATTTGTATGGATAAATATTTACAAGGGAAATAGTATTAGGCATGTAAGTTTTATAGACCGAATATTATAGAAAAAGAAGGGCTACAAGAATTGCCAATACTGTGGCCCTAGCCCTTCGAGGTCAGTGAGGACTCAGTATATAAAGAACTTGTATTGTAACATCCTATAACTCAGTGGTTTCCCAAATTTTCTGTTCAAGAAGATTATGGGGCCTCAGAGGAAAGGGATTGACGATGTATAGTGTGCCTAAGGAGAGGGGCCAAGAGAGAAAACTTTCTCTCAGGCTTTCGTAGAGAGCAAACTCATCGAGCAGTGGCCATGACTCATGCAGATGCTGACACTGACAGAAGTTCTACAGAAGTCTGTACATAATTTCAGGGTAAATTTTAAGGGAATTTAACTGACCTTGGGAGATAGAAAAGCTCCATGTTTTGTTATACAGGTCTTGCTTTAACTTGCCCTTAACTACCCAGCAGAAAAGTTTAACCACAATATATAAAAATTTAAATCTAGATTAGTATGCTGAGCTGTACAAGGCTTAAATCAACAGGTTCCGACATTTCCAGTTCTGCTGATGACCCATTGCAATTATGGAATACTGGACTATGTATACAACTACTTTCTCTTAGTTCAATGAGAAGAAATTTTTGTACCAACAATGATTAGAAAAATTATCATGTCTACATTTTGTGCTCTGTATAACTACTCTGAGGACAAAAATATGCATTGTATCAATTAATGGGAATGTACTTTTAATGTGTTTTGAAAATGTCACATCATTATTTCTTATTAAAAGTAATTTAAAAAGCCGGGCGTGGTGGCGCACGCCTGTAATCCCAGCACTTGGGAGGCTGAGGCAGGAGAATTGGTGCGAGTTCGAGACCAGCCTGGGCTACAAAAGTGAGCTCAAGGCCAGCCTGAACTGCATAGTGAGACCCTGTCTCAAAAAACAAACAAACAAACAAACAAAAAAAAGTAATAAAAAATAAAAAATTTAAAAAGGAAATAGTGTTAGGGTTATAGTGATTTACCTCTACTACCATAGCTAAACCTTACTATATCTCATCCATTCTAAGTGGTTAACAATTTTGAGGTGCACAAATCCAAAGAAAAAAAGAAAAGCACTGTCAACTATCTTAGTAAGAATTTTTATTTTATTATTAAATGCTCACAAAGTAGCAACCAAGGGCTTAACAGGAGTTAAGAAAGATACCCATAAGTATATGACTCTGTTCCATTTTGTTACGTAAATATCTATGAAAATCATACGTGATGAAAGAGCTTTGGCTGTCTGAGGTAAGTAGACGCATGTCTTGGCATAAAGGATACCAGACAATGGAAAGTGTGACATCCTTTGTTCCATTAAGTGGTGACAGACTCCTCAGCAGTATCATCTGCCATCTTGTCTCATACTGGTTGGCTGTAGAGCCCCATAGGATGCTGACTTCTGAGTTCTAGAATGAGAATTCCTGAAGAACTCTCTGAATATTGAGACTGTACTCTGAAGATCATCCTTGAGGTGACATTGGAAGCATCCAATGTGACAAGATGCCTCCTCCCTCCTGGGTCTTTGTGTCACCACAAGAAGGCCATTGTTGAGTTATGTAGACACAGCACCTAAGATAAATAAGAGCTTTGACATGTGTTTGCTCCTGTACTGGAATCTAATCCATCTAAAAGATATGGAAGGATGCCAACTTCTGTCTCAGTCTGTTTCTACCCAAGGCTGTGCGGTAGAATGTCAGATTATTTATCATTGATTTTGGACAGCCCACATGCTCAGGGCATATCATGGGGGCAAGATGAGTTAGCCATACCTATTATTAATATTTAGCTCGATTAAATTAAATGGAGATGTGCATTACCACATTGGGATTTGCATATCACAGACAGGAGAGGCTGGCCCTGCAATCAGAGCACAGTGTGTCAAGAGCTGTTCTTAGCGATCACTGCCTGGGACAGCCTCGTTGATTCTCCCTTGTTCTGTGTTCTTTGTGGAGCATCCCTCACCTGTCTGCTCCATTCAGGTTGCCACCTTCAGTGTGAGTCCTGGATAAGTTATTGCCACATCTCACTTGTAAGCAAACCGGCTTAAATATTTCCATCTCAAACTCCTGCTTGTATTTTTATTTTAAAATGAGACATTAGAAGCCAGTATCTAAGCACTGATGTTCTCATTTTTAGTCCGTACTTTTTTTCTTCTTGTCTACAGCATTGAGCTAGAAGATTTAAAGGTAAGTTAATATCCTTTAGGACATACGTCCTAGCAGAAGGATGACAATTATGTGACAGGCCGTAGCATAGCAGAGGCCACTGAGGTATCTGCGCTTTACAACTTTCCCAATAAGGGAAAGATGGCAGATGCTGTCGATGGATTCATTTGTTCCTTCATTTCTGTATTCATTATCTCAGCAATTATTACCAAACACCTGAGGTGCGCCAGGCTGTTTTAGGCATTGGGTATAGACTGGAAATCCTACAAAGACGTTAACAAGTGTGCAAGCTGGACATCCAAATAAGCACTTTTCATATGAAATTCAATGAAACAATTCTACTTTAGAAGGAAAAACTTGGCTTATAAACTGTAACCTTTAAGAAAATGTGTTTGGAGTGAAAGTTTGGTCCAATTATTTTTGAATATTTAGTTCTCCTGAGAATTGTCACAAATGTGGAATTACATAATCTTCTGCAGATTCCTCGAATTAGAGCTGATATTTTACCTATGTCTTTGAGTAACAGGGACAATTAGAGTTTTGTGAGGCTAAGGGATCCATGGTGTGTGCTTATTAATATGAGATTCATGTTTGTTCATAATCTTGGTTTGGGTTTTGGCATGTTATCAAATTACTGTGCCCCTTGACTTTTTGACTCAAAATTAATGTCTGGTAAAAAAATAAAATAAAATAAAAGGAGAAAGTCTAGGAGAAAAGCCTAAGAGCAGGCCCCAACATGGACATTTAGGCTGCTGATTCCCTGACTCATTGTCGGCTCCGGTGGGCCTACGGTCCCATTAAGCCTACTTGGTCCACACAACAGCAGCATGTTTGCTGCTACGACCTCACCCTGGAAGTGAGGCTGGGCCTCGCTGGGATGGTCGAAGCTGCGCAAGGACACAGGGCCAACGGGTGAGA
This sequence comes from Myocastor coypus, assembly GCA_004027025.1. Lineage (NCBI taxonomy): Eukaryota > Metazoa > Chordata > Mammalia > Rodentia > Myocastoridae > Myocastor > Myocastor coypus. The sequence continues at coordinate 24,209 of PVJA010024761.1, forward strand.
ATAGTGGGCTGGGGGCGAGGCTGGTTTCTGCCCCAAATACACGTCTCCATCCCCATTCTCCAGTGTGTCATTAGATTCATCGTATCACTTTTGTAGAAAATAAAAGAGTGGTTTTCCCTTCTTTTCAGCAGACTGGAAGCAAAGAGTTCTATGTGACCAGGAATATGTAATGCGCCATGCTAGTTCCCTGTCCTGATGTTTTTATAATGGGTCTGTAAATGATATATACATTTTACAGTTGAGAATGATTGAGCCAACATATGGTTTCACTTGACCAATCCCAATACACTCTTATGAAAATGAATGGAAAAGAAAACACAGCCGATCCTTGCGCTTTTTTTGCAAACGTCTTTTAGAAAAGTCTACGAAGCGAATAGTATAAAGTTAAGTATAGAAGAAGCGTTTGCATTTGTTTACTTCCACCTTCCCCGCTGACCATGCTTAAAAGCCAGAGGTTCACACACAGCTTTCATTCAGCTGTGTTTCATGATTTCCTGAAGCTTGCAGGACTGTTTACCTGCGTTTCAGACCAGAGCTTTCTGTGTTGAGCTCAAGAGCGGCATATTCCCCATCCCAGCAAGAGCCTAAGGCTACACTCACCACGCGTACATCCCGAAGGAGCAATTCACGTGCATCGGTAGGTCTTGCCTCTAAAATGCTTTGATTGGGAAATGCCAAATTTCAGACGGAGGCTGTGCACACCGGAACCAATTTGGTTCAGTCGAGTAAGAGGACATGAGTGATGTTGGTTATGGAAACATCTTGACTCTTCAAGATGGCTTTACACAGAGTAGAGGGATCTTTGTCATGGTGATTATTGTCTGTAGAAGTCAGAGTGCTTTCATATACATCACTGCATTTCATCTCCTTGGTGGAACTTTTGAGGTGGGCATTGCCAACTGCACATCTCTAGGTGCCCATGGGACTATTAGATCCAGGAAGTTGGGACTTGATGGTCCAGTTGGGGGCTGAGGCCACCTATAGTACCTTGTCACCTCTCATTTTATTTTGAGATTTTGTTTGGCTTTTTGTGATCTCAAAATCTCCAGGTTTTCTTCCTTTTCTGGTTGGTATTCTTGATGTCATTTTCATAATCACTTTCTGTTTTTTATTATTCCATGTTCCATGCATGATGTCCTGCTCCTTCTAATTTTTTTTTTTTTTTTTTTTTTTGGTAGCTGATCTTGTTCCCCATGTCTTTCAACATCATCCACATTCTCTCAAATCTCAAATACAAGCACTCAGGATCTACCGTTCCCTGCCCAGCAGAGATCAGACAGTTCTGAGTTCTCCCCATTCTCCCTCTTGCCAACACAGTTTGAAAACAGTTTCCGAGTGCAAGAGTTGATTGCAGAAGGGACCTGCCATCCCCACAGCCCTGCGTTAGACTAAACCCTGAGCAGGGAACAAACTCCTGGGAACCAAACCTTTGATGTCCCAGGGAGTTTTGCTGTGGTAGCCTGGTTACACTGACAGGGGCCTGGCAAATTTTTCTATCATGATTCAGATCACAAGTATTGTAGACTTTGCAGAGGCAAAAATCAGTTCTTATGAATTACCAAAAATAATTTTGCCTGTTTTCCCCAAGGAAATGAATGTAAGAATGTAACAATATAATTTGTAATGATATAATTTATTATAATGTAATACACTCTGAAATAGAGATCCACTAATGACAAAAATAAAATATCCAGAGGGGCAAATATAATGGTTCTCATTAGCAAGATCATTTGCAAATTTTCTTCAGTTATTTTTTTGGTGATGTTGCATATAAATTCATTTCATTTCTGAAAATGTCTTCTCTCAGAAATACTGCCAAATGGTATATTGGTCCATATTATCTTAGTGAAACATTTACTGCTTGCATGTGTTGCTGAAACTCAGTTATATTCTTCTCTGTATGATTAATGAACTTCTCTTTGTAGTGTTGGATGCTCAGCAAGCTCAGCACTGAGCTGCGGATTCTTCTCCTGGAGCCAGCTGGCTTGCACATCACGACCCTGAAGGTTAATCACTGTCGCTTCAGCTGCATGGACCCTTCTTGATACTAGAGGTAAATGGATTTTCAAGTATAAAAATCTTTATGGACCGTGATGTGTAATACTAAAACTGTGCTTGAAACACTCGTCATCTTGGTTTTCTAAATGAGTACTGTTTCTAATGTCATATCAATTATTACTATTCTCTCTCTCTCTCTCTCTCTCTCTCTCTCTCTCTCTCTCTCTCTCTCTCTCCCTCTCTCTCTCTCTCTCTCTTTTAAGGCAGGGTCTCACTATGCAGTTCAGACTGGCTTTGAGCTCACTTTTGTAGCCCAGGCTGCTCTCAAACTCCCACCGATCCTCCTGCCTCAGCCTATCAAATGTTGGGGTTACAGGCATGCGCCACTACACCTGGCTATACTCTCTTTAAAGTAAAAAAAAATTTTAAAGAAGAAAAAAAAAAAAAAAACAGAAAATGAGACAACCAAAAATTGAAGATTTCTTGAAAGCATGTGGTTATGTTCAATCATGTGTCCCATCTTGTTTAACAATATCTGTTAATCTGAGCAACAAATTAGATTATAAAAACAGACATTACATCAGTCACTGTTAATGAGATATTCCTGTTTGGAGAATCTGGAGTGTATGCATTGTTGCACGCCACCCTGTTTCTGTCTTTACTCTTGTCTTTCTTGCTCTTGTTTTGGCTCTTCAAAATAAAATTATGAAACTTTAAGAAAATTTTAAAAATCTCTATGCATTACCTTGAGCGTGAAGTAATTTTCCAGAAGTCTACTTTGAACTCAGAACATAAATCCATTACAAAGTTGTGCGACAATTGAAAAACCCAAATCAAAATAGCTTTTTGGCAGTGCAGGCAGTCTCTCTAGCAGCCTGCCAGTGTTCTGATTCAATTCTTAAGTGTCACAAAGATATCTTCCTTGCTCTATAAGTACTTCCAATAAATAGTTTTATGGTGAATGTATTTAAAAGACATAAAATTTGGCGCAAAAGGTTATTTTCAAAGCTACTCACTGTTTGCTATTAGCAGTTGGGGACAGTTTTTTCATTCAGAAAAGTTCTAGTCTACAGTGTGTGATGCAACAAAAAAAAAAACAAATTTTGCTAGTGCTAGGTTAGTGAACTGCCGAGTGGTAATGCCGTGAGCATTGTGGGTTAATTCACAGATTCAAAAAAAAAAAAAAAAACCCAAAAAATAGGACTGACAAATATTCAGTACATGAGAGCAAATCAAGTTCTTCATTAGCTCTACCAGGACAACCTCACTTAATAATTGGAATCTTTTCTGCAAAGTCTGTGCTAATGCATGTTATAGTCAATAATTGTAGTCTTAAAAACTTCACTTTTTTATAAGATTTATAAGTTTGTTAAACAATTTTTTTTTCCTGCCCTGTGTTGTATTCTCTTCATCATTGCTGGTGCTAGAACTTAGCGGATTTCACTTCACGGACAGTCTCAGATTTCACTCGTGATGTATCAATGTGTGTTTCTCCGCAATGAGCCCCCTCCCGCCTGTTGCTTCTCTGCAGTCAGCCCAGCTACAGCTTTAATCGAGCTTACGGGTGGCTCCCTCCGCGAGCACACACTAAGGAGTGTGGTAGAATCTGTCTCTTCCCTAGGGACCTCAGAAAACCCCTTCAAGTCATTTTTTTAAGTCGATGACTAATATTGCTCTTCATGCTCTCAATTCCATGAACAACTAGTGTTTTTGTTTTATTTTGGCTGCTGCAACCAATACTTAACTCAAAATCAGTAAACGGTTTTCTCGTCTGGCTTGTCAACAAAGGAACGGCTTGGAAACCTACTTGGTCATAAGTTTCTTTTTCTTTTCTTTTTTAAATATTTTTGAGAAAGATTTCACTAGGATAAGCTATGGAGTTTTGAATATCCTAAGTTATTTGCCTGCTTATTTTCCTGTGAGCTTCTGGATATCATGATAAACGCTTAACCTACAAATCCCATCACTTTGTCTTGCTTCGCATTTTCCCCTTTTTTGGTACTGAACTCTGAACCCGGGTACTTCCTAACGAGCTAACTGCTTGCACTTGTTTATTTTGAGACAGGGTCTCCTAAGTTGGTTAGCAGTGCTAAAACATCCAGTCCTACTTGGGTCATCCAGAACGCTGAGAGACCATATGGCCATGCCAAATTTGACGCCATACTGCATTTCCTAGCCGCAGTGTCCCTGCATGGTGAACACAGTGCTTTGCTGTCTAAATTGGTAGGGGAGCCAAGAGGCCACAGGAGAGGAAGGGGAAAGGAAGGATCAGTGCAAGTTTGAGACTAGTCTGGGTTGCAAAGAGTGAGCTCAAGGCCAGCCTAAACTGTATTGCAAGACCCTGTCTCAAAAAAGACAAAAAAAATTGCATTTATTTTCTCCAAGTCGTATTCTAATAATAGACTTGTATTGAAGCAACGCATCAGCCCATTTCTGGTGCACTAACAAAGGCTCTTGCGCCCGGAACAACAGCTGACTCCTCAAGCCTACTGCCTCATTTCCATGACAGCAGCAAGGGACATTCTGTAGGGGTGCGTGCTCTGGCATTAAGAAGTGTCCCCCCTTAACCACTGCAGCCCTTCTTTCAGTGTGAGTCCTTTGGCGCTCTTAATAAATGTTGGGTATATCAAATTATAAGCTTGCTGGAGGGTGAAGTTTCTAGTGAGAAGAATTTACTTACTAGAAAAGTTTGTAATGTGAAAAAAATCTGGAAGATGTGTGTGTGTGTGTGTGTGTGTGTGTGTGTGTGAGAGAGAGAGAGAGAGAGTGTGTGTGTGATGTAACTTTCACTGCATTATTTGCAGTGACAATAAACTCTCAAGGTATCAAAATTACCCAGGCTGTCAAGTTAGCTCAGTGGAGTAAGAGCCTACTTGGGCAAGTGCAGGGATGGGGTTCAATCTCCTGTACCACAGACGGTGCCAGTCCTACCCCCTGGCATGCTGAACCGGCCACTGAGACTGGCATGGTGGTGCACACCTGTAATCCCAGCACCGGGGAGGCTGCAAACAGGAGGCTCACTCTGAGTCCTACATGCATATACGTTACCAAATACATTTAAAAAGTACTCACACATAATTTTGGGTATTTTCATGTCTAAGCAAACACAGTGCGCAACTACCACTAGAAGCTGCCCTTATTACTTTTACCATGTAAAAAGTGAAAGGTTTTCTCTCTCCACATGCTCCTTGTGCCAGAGGAGGAATGTTCTCGGTGGTTGTTCTGGTAACTTCACAGGCATCCAGCCCCTCCCTGGCTCCAGCCTCTTCGTGGACTTTAGGGGTGCGTATAGTTTGGACATCTTGAGGCCGATTTATAATGGAAATCTCTAGGCAGCTAGGAGAACTCCTCTTCTCAAGTGTGTTTGATGTAGTGTTCAAGCAAAGCCCCCAAATAATAGATGCAGCTTGCAAATGATAGGGCTTATACATAGCAAATTAAACAGACTTCTTCCATGAAAACATGTAACTGAAGGAGAAACCATACCGATATTTTGAACCAGAAGACCTTCACAGACTGTTTTAGTTACTCTTCTCTCATTGCTGGGACAACATACTCAACACCCAAAATGAAGGAAGGAAAGGTCTATTTGGCTCATAGCTAGTGGAGGCTTCAGTCCACATTCAGCTGGCTCCAAGGTGGAGTGACACCTGGCAGAGGGCAGCCCTCCATGGTGGTGGTAAAGAATGAGGGAGTGGCAGCAGCTGAGGCTGCTAGCTGGCCTCTCTCCCCTCCTTACATTATAATGCAAATTGCCCACCCACGACCAGGATGTTGGACTCACATCTGCAATCTAATATTGGATCGAGCATCAGTTACAAACTCCAGAAGTCACTCCATGACTGCATGAGGCTTTGGGCACAAACAGACAGAAGCCATAATGTAGGGTTAGTTTCCTGACATGCTCATACAGTCACAGTTGTCTATTGCTTATCTATACAACCAAGGTTCCATAAGTCTTCTCTATTATGATGAAACTTACTCCTAAATTTGTTACCTACATACACCACATTTAATATGTGCAACCACATACGTATCCTTGTTTTGCACCTCTGGCACATAACATACACACTGGCAAATCTCTATATAGCCAAAGAACAAATCCAGCCTGGAAAATGGACTTTGTAGAAGATGAATCCCGGAGCTGTGCCATCACTCAGAGCAAATCTGACTTCGTGTCTTGTGCCCGTGGAGCTGGCACGGACACTTGAGCTGGGGCCCAGGCTGAGGTCCACTACATGTTTTCATGGCCATAGGGGCCTTCGCAGGGAGAGCAGGAAGTCTGGAGCTGCTTCTGATGACACAGCGATGATGTGATGTCTGGTTTCTGCTAAAGCTCCAGAAACCGAAGTCTTGATGCCGGGATGGGGAGTGCAGACAGCATCACGTGTCTCCATCATGATCTTCTGGGTTTTCTATCAAGTGATTGCGGGGAAGATGGCAGGAAGTGGACTAGCTGGGCAGCTCGAGGCAAGGTCATCCCTCTCTCCAGAGAGGGACAGGTCTGTCTTGTGTTCAGAGTTTTGAAGTAAAGTGTGTCTGACTCCCTAAAGTATGCATCCGTATGTGACGCCTGGCTTCACCACATCTTGGGGTGTGGCTCACCCCATGTGGACTCCAGACAGAGTCATCTTGGAGCTGTTCTTTGAACCAGGTCCCAAGAGTCTCTTCTATTTAAGAATGTAAATACATACGATCATCATATATTTGCTATATGTAAGCATGAGTACATGTATATCATATGTACATTAAATGTGTATATGTCTATCAGTGTCAGGCTGTGGGTGAGGTCCTGAGATAGAACTGTTTGGTGTTTGCCCTTAAGGAAACAACACAAAATCTCAGGGGCAATGGCCATGTCACTTATGGAGATGGCTCAGTGTCAGAATAGCAGGCTGCAGGCTGCATAGACAGAACATGGGGCCACAGATGCCACCAGGAGATAATACAAAGCTGAGACCCGGTGCTCCCCCCAAATCATCCATTCTTTTGTAGTTGAGGATTGGAGATGTTTAAAGTGACACCGTCTGTGCTGGGAATAACCTATCATATAGCTAAATGTAGAAGGGCCATGAGGTGCCTGGCGTGGTGGCTCATGCCTGTAATCCCAGCACTCGGGAGGCTGAGGCAGGAGGATTGGTGCGAGTTCGAGACCAGCCTGGGCTACAAAAGTGAGCTCAAGGCCAGCCTCAACTGCATAGCGAGACCCTGTCTCAAAAAGACAAAAAAAAAAAAAAAAAAAAAAAAAAAAAAAAAAAAAAAAAAAAAAAAAAAAA
>PVJA010024762.1:0-12411 GCA_004027025.1 Myocastor coypus
CTTCTTCTTCTTCTTCTTCTTCTTCTTCTTCTTCTTCATTTCTTCTGTATCCTATTGGTTATTCAGTAACGTATTTACTGAATATGTTAAACTGCTCTGAAAGTTAAACTGTATGGAAGTTTAACTTCCATACATTCGTCTTATATGGGGGGGTGTTGTTTTTAGGACCAGTACCCACTTAGTTATACTCTCTTTGAATTCCCCAAGCACCTTATTGGTCTGTCTCGCTCCCTCCGCTGTCATCCTTTCTGATATTTCAGCTACGTAGCTTGTGATTTCCTCTCGCTCAGTGCTCTCAGGATGGGCTTAGGGAGGATCTGGAGGCCTTTGCTGCCTTGTCTTCTCACCGCTCCCTTTCAGTTTCTTTGTTTGCTTTGCTGAGGCTTGAACTTTCATTACAGTGAATAGCACTTCTGCTAGATGGAGACACCTTGCAATGCCTCTTTTCAGAGCGGGTGCCCACAAATTGGCCTCTGCCTCTGTCTCAAGATCTGACCACCTCCATTTATTAGGGAAAGCAGTTTATTTGGCCAAGAATCCAGTTCTTCAGGGATGGACCACACTACTGTTTATGACTGCTAGGCAATCCAGACACTGGCAAACTGCAGCAGCTATGTCACCTTGGCTGTAGTACTAAAATCAACAAAAATAGCATCAAATGCAAACTAAATATTGGTAAACACTAAAACCAATGATGCACCCCTCTTAACCATAGAAGAGAGATCTATGATGGTAACATAAACACAAAGACAAACCAGATGTTGGCCTACTACACATTTCAATTCAGTGGAACAGCTGACAATAGAAGACTGTGCCCTTCGGCTAAATATAGTTAACTATAAGCTTATAAAGCTGAATGGTTACACTAGTAAGGATAGAGGTTGTAGAGAATGGAATTCTGCTTTGAGAAAAGTAAAATTTGAAAAATTAAGTAATATATGATGAGAAATTGATAAAAGTGAAATAAAGGATCTTAACAGGAGAAAAAGAAAATAAGTAGTATTAGATAAAAGTAACAGAAAGAAATGACAAAAAGGAGACATAAGAAAAAAGAGTAGGGCCAGCGAGATAGCTCAGCAGTAGTGCCGGCTTGAGGAAACACAAGGACCAGGGTTCAATACCTGGTGCCACATGCCACTCCAGCCCCACCCGCAGGCATCCTGAGTCAGCCACAGAGTCCAGGCATGGTGGTGCACACCTGTAAGCCCAGTGCTGGGGAGGCTGAAAATAGGAGGATCACTATAAATGCAAGCTGTGTAGCAAGACCTTGTACCAAATACATAAAAACAAAGAAAGAAAAAAAAAAATAGAGTAAACTAGAGGAAAAGAAGAAAAGATAACAAGGAAACAAATTAAAAGACAGCCGGGGAGAAAAGAAAAGAGAAAGAAGAAGGTTGCCTCCCATTGTGGAAAAACAATTGTCAAGAGCCAACCAGGAGAGGCACGGGAAGGGTTTGTTAGGTGGAGTTTTTAGGACACACTAAGAATGGAGCACAGGCGCTCAGAGAAATGAGGTGCACAGCAGCTGGGAACTGGAACCGCTGGGTGGCACAAACTGGTGCAGTGTGATAATACACTGCATTCCTTAGGCTTATCCAGTGCCACCAAGAGGACGGCCCACCGCAGGAAGGCAAAGGCCCAGTCACACAGGAAATCCTAATTCACAGGGTGAAAAGCCAGCCTGATCACAGGTGAAAGAAGACCATTTGCAAATCTTTTTTTTTTTTTTTTTTTTTTTTTTTTGCAAATCTTTTAAAAAAGGTTTGCAGAATCTATTTGTAGGTGAAAGGGAATTGCCACGGAATTATTATGTTCTGGGAGAAGAAAATATAATCTAAAGCAAGCTGCTCTTGTGCCCTAAATCTAGGATTTTCATTTTAAAATACATGATTTCCCATTTTCCCTTTCTGCCTCATTTTTCTTTCTCTGTCCTTCCTCCTCCCTGCATGACTCTGACGTCCTGGAGCAGCAGTGAATCCAGCACAGAAATCAATCTGCTCCCCTGTACCCATGACTCCTGGCACCCCTCAAATAATAGGCACCGCTGGCCATATTCAGCTCCACTCATTCCACCTAAAACAAAATCCAGAGTCAAAGCCAGCTCGTCTTCCATGACGGACCCCTTTACCACGCCTCCTTCTTATTTTCCGCAAGCTTCGGACCTGCCAACCCACCAGTACGAGGAGTTTTCTGTTGCCCTCACTCCCCGTTTTTCAGGCAAGCAAAAGCACACGGAGTTAGACCACAGGCATGATCACGAGGCAGATTCGGACCGGGCCCAAGATGGTCAGTGAGTGGCCACAACTCCAAGTCATGAGACCCAGGGCACCCGCACAGAATCCAGAACCCAGGACAACCGCAGCACTTGAACGCCATGTGTGGGACCTGTCAGAAACTGTGCCATCTTCGATTCTTCCTTTATACCTGATACAAAATCAAGGGGCCCTTCTGCAGAACAGCGTGAGTGGGATGCCAGCCCAAGAGAGCTTCTGATAGGACGATCAGCCCGAAGGCCTTACTTACATGAGAGAAAGACACAGTCTAAGTTCCCCATTGTCCTCGAGATCGCTGTGAGCCTTTTCGCCCATCCACTCTCACACTTTAGAGCATACTTCTCTTCCACTTTCGCTACCTCTTCCATGTGTCTTGTCCAAGTTCTTGTTCAGAACACCAAGAAACTGGAAAGAACTTCTTCAAAACCCAAAAGGCAGTAACAATAATATCTGTGATTAGGTTAAAGGCTTAAAAAAAGCAGTGTGGCATCTGTCAATATAGATAATGTGATGGGTTGACGACTGGTAGTCAACTTGCTACACCCATATGAACTGGACCAGCATGGTGCTGGGTGTTGCCAGCAGCATAAGAGGCAGAACTGGCGAGGCCGTTGGGAGGCCATTAGCGAAGTTCTGGAGAAGCTACTGGAGCTGGAGTTGGAAGTTGCTGGCTCTCTTGGGCTATTTTGCTGGAAGACTTTGTCATGCTACCTTTCCTGGTGAACTTGGCTGTTCTTGTGGACGGAGGAGTTCATGACCTTGTTGTTGCTGAGAATGGCTATGGCTCACATTAGGGGGGCTCCGGGCCTCACTTTGAGCATCACTTACTGGCTCCAGAGGGGAACGTGGTACCCTGCTTAGTCTCACGTTGGATTACCTGATGCAAACTCAGCTTTGCACGTTCTTGGAGGAGCTCTGGACCTCACTGTCGCTGAGGATGACTGTGGTACTTTTTAGGGGAGCTCTGGTCTTTACTGTGAGTGTCACTTTCTGGCTCCAGCTCAGATCCCTCAGCCGGCTGGTGCAGATCTTCATCCCACTGTCACAGACTTCCCAGCTTCCACCACTGATCTTTGGGCCTCTCCAGCGCAGATCTGTGAAGCCGGCCTGCATGAGACATGGTCAGCGAGTGGCCACAACTCTAGGCCTCCAGTTACACTGGCATGAGGCATTGTTACAGGCTCTAGGTCTTCAGCTGGACTTGTGCAGGACGTTGCTGTAGGATCCAGGTCCTCGGCTGGAATCTTTGGTCCTTAGTGTGTAGACAGATTTCCTGCACTCTTGGTATGTAATTCTTTGGGTGATTTATTATAATAAAATAATCTTACAAAACATGTGTCCTGTGTTGTATTGTTCCCCTTGCAAAATCTGAGGCCACAATAGCTATGCTCCAAGATTTAGGATGAATGAGTAAATACTCTATGTAGACACAAACTCTGTTCTGTGGAAACTTTATTTTTCTATAAGGCAACAAAAAGCACACCTCACTGACAAGGCCTTATTGCTGATGTGGTTTATATCTCAATATTGCTGCAAAGCTTCCTGCACTCATAGATGGGGTTTCGGAGAGCTGGTTGGACTGTGGGTGTGTGGTACTCATCACCAGACTGGTCCTCTGGAGCGTTTATGGCTGGGTGTGATACTGGGAGGTGGAGCCTGCTGGGCAGAGGTGGGATGGACACATAGCCCTGCTCTCCCCTTGATCACTCACTGCTTCCTGCTGCCATGCCAGGAGCTGCTGCTCCTCTGCGATGCCACCCTGCCTTGGAACCACCCAGCTATGGACTACAAACTGTGAACTAGGATAAACCTTTACTCCTTGAACTTGTGAATAATGGGTATTTGATCCCAGTGCCAAGAAAATAGCTAAGAAAACTACTGAAAGAATAATGATGCCTTTCTAGGTTAGTTGGCTGTGTGATATCCATACTAAGACAGTTCAGATCCTCAGAGCACTGGGCTTTGTCTAAAATGTAACCCGCTCATCCTTGAAGGGCTTCTCTTGTTACATCTTGTTTCCCCACCCTGTCCCTGTACTTCCTAAATAAATTACATGTACTCACATAATTGACATGTTCTGCTTTTGGAGAAAAAAATAAGCACATGGGTACTGAGTAGTAGGACTGAGATCTGGAAAATCATAATGTCCACGTAGGCTACTTTCCACTGCTGCCTACAGACACCGATGGAACCTCAGTCCCAAATAAATACCACAATCTTAACTGGAGACCTTAATGCCCCTTTATCCAAAAAGATAGATCAAGCAGACAAAAAAAAAAAAAATTAGCAAAGAAGTAGCAGAATTGAACCAGAACTTGGAACAATGGGACTTAGTGGACATATACAGAGTGTTCCACCCAACCACTTCTGAATACACATTTTTTCAGCTGCATATGGGACATTTTCTAAAATAGACCACATACTAGTCCATAGGTCATACTTAAGTGTATGTATTTATTTCATTTGATCAATCTTGGTTTGAAGTTCAGACTATCTGCAAACAGGATTGCTACCCCTGCTTTTTTCTGAGGTGCTGGGGCATGTCGTATTATTTTCCATCCTTTGACTTTCAGCCTATGAATTTCTTTATGAGTTAGGTGTGTTTCTTGCATACAGCATATTGTTGGATTTTGCTTCCTAATCCACTGTGCCAGTGTATCTCTTTTTATTGGAAAATTAAGTCCATTTACATTGATGGTTATAATTGAGATGTATTGACTTATGTTTGACCTGTTTTTTACCTTCTGTTATTTTCTCCTGTATTTCGTTGGTTGCTGTATTTGGTGAGTTCTTTCTGTTCTCACTTGTGAAGTCTGGGCCACTTGGTCCTCTTTAAAATATCTTCTCATCTGTGTAGGCTTGACTTTGTCATTGTGAAATTGCTTAGTTGTTCTTTGTCGTGGAAGTATTTCACTTCTCCATCAAACTTGAAAGAAATTGTGCAGGGTATAGCAGTCTGGGCTGGAATTTGTTTTCATGGAGGACTTGAAGCACTCTGCTTCATGCTCTTCTTGACTTCATGGTTTGTGAAGAGAAATCTGCCACTATTCTCATGGGTTTTCCTTTAAATGTGATCTGTTTCTTTTTTCTAGTGGCTTTTAGTATATTATTCTTCTGCTAGATTTCTGGGATCTTGACTGTCATGTGTCTGGGTGTGTTTTTAGTTGGGTTACCAATTCCAAGTTAAGTTAAGACATTTGATATTGAAAAAGTGATTTTAAGTACCTGTGTTATAGAGTAATACTATCATCACTAAGCTTCTCTTCTGGAGGGTTAAGAATGTAAGTTTACAGACCAAAAATTAGAGAAAAAGAAGGGCTATAAGGACAGCTAATATTTTGGCCCTAGCCCTTGAAGGTCAGTGAGGACTCAGGACATAAGGGAACCTGTGCTGTAACATCCTATAACTCAGTGGTGTCCCAAATTTTCTGTTCAAGGAGATTAATGGGGCCACAGAGGAAAGGGAGTGATGATGTATAGTGTGCTTAAGGAGAGTCACCTAGGAAAAAAAAATTCTCTCAGGCTTTTACAGAGACCAAACTTGTCAAGTAATGGCCATGACTCATCCAGACAGCTGACATTGACAACAGTTCTATAAAACACTGTACATGGTTTCAAGGTAAACCCTGAGGGGATTTGACTGACCCTGGGAGATACAAAAGTTCCATGTTTTGTTATACAGGTCTTGTTTTAACTTGCCTTTACCCACACAGCAGAGAAATTTAACCATGAGGCATAAAAAGTAAAGTCAGATTAGTATGCTGAGCTATAAAAGGCACAAGTTAACTGCTTCCAGCATTGCCAGTTCTGCCACTAACCCACTACTTTTATGGAATATTATTCTATGTATACAAGTACTTTGTCTTAGTTCAATGAGAAGAAATTTTTGTACCAATAATGATTAGAAAAATTATCATGTCAACATCCTGTGCTCTGTATAACTACTACAAGGACAACAATATGCATTGTATCAATTATTAGGAATGTGCTACTAATGTGTTTTGAAACTGTCTCATTGTTATTTCTTATTACATGTAATAAAATAAAAAATGTTGTACAAAAAGAGAAAAAGGGAATGGCTTCAGGGTGAGTGGCTGTGAGGATGACAGGAAGCTGGCAAGTGCCATGAGCTGGGCGAGGTCGGAGGCCTGCATTCACCTCTGCAACATTCAGGGAGAAGGCTGTACAGAGGGAATAACCTACAGTACTCAGCTGAGACAGTATCCAATGTTTTGGGGTCTGTGCTGTGTAATCGTGAAGCACAGGAAGTCATAGCTTCCATCTCAAGGCTGATCCCAGGTGGCAGCATGGAGCACTGGCCCTTCATCCTGTCTTGGGGAAATACACCTCACATCTTCAGAAATTACCACCAGCACCTTGGCCAGACCAATACTCATTGCTTAGAGCCAACTGAAGAGGTAGGGAAAAGTCCTAGGCAGCTCTGCACACATCAGTACAGGGAAATAGGTCAGGCTCAGCCAAAGTGGAGATAGTTACTCCTCTTTCAAGGAGAGTTGCCACAGTTCCCCCTTCTTTGCTTTGAGGAAGCTGGATCAGTGCCAGTTGTGGCTACAGGGCCTCTGGTTGTTGCTGGGTTGGTAATCCTCCCCAACACACTTTAATGAGAAAGATTACAAATAAGAGACTCAGTACATCAATTCCAATCTAAATCCAAAAGTGAGCCTTGGGATCTGCATATGGACTCAGTTGTTTTATAGCATCAGCAAACTTATCCCAATCTTTAACTTGAGTGTCAAATGTGGCTGTCTGTTCTGACACTGACAGCACTTTTCTCTGAAGATCACCTACACCCACAGTAATGTTTTGATGATTGTTCCCTGTACATGTTATCCTATCATTCCCAAGAATGTAGACTTTTGTTCTATGGTAATGGGGTGATACAAAAGTGAGTCATATTAGAGTGACACTTTAATATGACTAGTTGCAATAGTAAGCGTTCAGTTTGATCTCCTGTCCAAAGGGCAGAGGTTTCTAGAATGCTCGCTTGGGTTTTAAATTTCATAATAACATTTTGCTGATTTTTCCAGCTGTCATCAGCATTTCTTGTCCAACTGTCTACAGAGTGAGCAGTTAATATGAATGAGGCAAGGTGGTAAAGCCGATAGCTGTGCTGGCTATCCAAAGCACTAGGGAAGTTATTCCTGCTATAATTAATCCAAGAATCCTTTTGGTCCAACCAAGAAATCTTTTAATTAAGGTCTCTACCAAGAAGGAGCTAAGTGAGGGATACCATGGCTCTGTTAGACTCCCCGGAAGTAGAACTCCAGGTATCCACCCATGATCACTATAGTGGAGTCATTAGAAAGATGTTCAGGCAAGATGCAATGGGTGCATGAGAACATATGTCCCTGCTACTGTATCTTCCCTACTAATAGTACATGAGGATAATAAACACATATGCCTACTTTTATATATCTATGTCCTTGTAATACTACTTTGACTTTTTCTTCTCCTATCAGCTCCAGATGCCCAGTCTGCGTCAGTTCAGCATGAAAAGGTAGGGCCAACTTCTGTGTTATGTGGGCCTAGTTATGTCATTGATAGTGAGTCTGGGGATGGGAGAGATGAGGCCTCTACCTGACCATGTAACACTGAACAAGGCCTCCGAGGTCGTGATATAGTAAGGAGAGCCCAGAAAGGAAAGCTCATGCCAATCCGGATCCTCTCCCAGAACTCCTCCATGGAACCAATCTACCAAGGAATAATTAAGGGTGTTCGTAGCCTATCTATGCTATGGATCCCTGCAAGTCTTCCAGAGGCCCAAATCATCTTCCTCAAAATGAGGGGATTGATGAGACAGCTTGGTGGTCTAAACTCCTACCTGACAAATGTAAGGACCCAGGTTCGATCCCCAGCACTGCATGCCATGCTGTTCCTGCACTGAGCTGGCCAATGAAACCAGGTTTGATAGTGCATGCCTGTAATCCCAGCACTGGAGAGGCTGAGACAGGAGGATCACTATGAGTCTGAGTTGTATAGTGAGACACATTATATATTACCATTTGAGGGAATAGAATTTAAGATTAACTGGGCAAACTCCTAAACTCCTTCAGGCAGTTGTACTTTCCAAGTCTGATTCACAGCTGACACGCAATGGGTAGCAACTTGCTATAGATGGGCTGCACACAAATGTAGATTTTAAAAAATGAGATATAACAGTATATTTAGTCTATTCTTGTAAATGCATTAAAATTTGTGGACCAGACAGAATAGATAGATAGATAGATAGATAGATAGATAGATAGATAGATAGATTTTTTTTCATTGTAAGAGGTTTAAGCAAGGATGGATTAGGTACATAGGCCCAATTCTCTTCTCCCTGAACCGCAGGAATACATAGAGAAGCTTCTATGTGAGCAAGTATTGCAAGGTGATCCTCACGTGACTGAACCAAGCCCAGGCTGTCACATAGGTGGCAAGCTTCGCGAAAGTTCTGCTGCAAGCTTTCCCAGGACAGTGGACAGTGCACTCTCTGCAGAGAGCTTGATGTGCTGTGTAGGCATGTTGGACTCTGGCCATGGAACAACTCTGATGGCTGTAACGTTTCTCGATTTTCTGTGGAAATATAAGCATAAGTTTGGTCACAGTTTAAAAGTGATGCTGGGCCACTCCAAACAACTATTTGGAGGTCACACCAAGCAAAATCCAGAAAGGTTAAAACGTATGTTGCAGCACTCTGTTCCTGCGTGTTCAGACCGCCCTGCGTATACGTAGATAAATAAAGCTTGCCCTTTGCAATTTGAAAAAAAAAAAAAAGTACGTTGCAAAGTTGTGGCTCTGTGTTCCCCCTTTCTTTTGTTTGGCTAGTTTAATTTTTAGTTTAAGACAAGTGTATTCAATTATTGTTTGGTCTTGGGGATTACAGGGGATCCCTATAACATGCTTTATTTTCCAGTTATAAAGAAAACTCTAGCCAGGCATGGTGGCTCATACCTGTAATCCCAGCACTTGGGAGGCTGAGGCAGGAGGATCAGTGCAAGTTTGGGACCAGCCTGGGCTACAAAAGTGAACTCAAGGCCAGCCCAAACTGCATAGGGAGACACTGTCTCAAATAAAAAAAGAAAGAGAGAAAGAAAGAAAGAAAGAAAGAAAACTCTAAAAATTTTTGCTCATATAAACAGGATGAATATCTGGTTTTAATGTTTAAAGGTAGCAAAGACTGGTACACAATGTTGTACGACACATTGCTTTTGTTTACCTGAGTGACAGGTAGTGTGAGCCATATGCGGGCAGGCTGAAAAAAGCATGAATCTATTCAGGTTTATTAAAACAAGATATATGTTTAATAATCATTTGCCCTGATTGGCTAATTCTAAGACCTCTGGGATTGTAGCTCTGTTGAAGAATAGGCCTAGGGGACTGTTGGAAACTCATTTGAGCCAGAGCCCAAGCCCAGCTTGTGAGTGAGACTGCCCAGGGCCCACCAGAAACTCATTCAAGCTAGTACCCAGGCCCAGCATGTGAGCGGGACTTCTTCCATCAGATGGGCCCAGTGTGGAACCCTGTGGCAGAACTCCATGCAGAGAGGCTAGAGGCAAGACCCACCCAGCTGATTCAGGAGCAGAATATCTTGCCGGAGTAGGCACAGCAGGTTCACCTCCAAGGGCTGCAACAGGAAGAAGTGGAGCTCAGCAGCCAGACCCAAGCCACACCCACCTGGACAAGTTTAAACTTGGTAGATCCAGACCTGGTACTAAGGTAAGAACTCTACCAAAGCTCTACAGCAAAGGTCATAAGACAGTGCTATACAAAATGACAAAAAGAAGGAGCAAAACGCATTCTCAGGCCCCGAGCCCACCCAGAACAAATGCAGGAGACAATAGCACAGAAGAAATTGGAAATCACACACTTGAAATCTCTGAAATAATAGCATCTGAAGTAAAGAAACAACTGCAGAAAGGTATAGAGGAAATCAGAAATAATTCCTTAAGTAAAAAAAAGAAATAATACCTATAATGAAAGAAGTACTAAGTGCTTTTAAAGAAGACACTGATTAAAAATAGAGGAGAATATAAAAATGATTAAATCCTCAAATGAGCAATATAGGAAAGAAATAGAATGCATGAAGCACATTCAAACAGATATACTGGAAATTAAAACCTCAATCACAAGCTAACAAAACCATTTGAATGAAAGTGAAAATAGATTTTCAGACCTTAAAGACACCCATTGCAGCTAGGGAAAAGGTAAGGAAAGATCTCTTAAAAGCAACTAGGATGCAAGAAAAAATAATTCAACATCTGCAAGACAATGCAAAGATGAACAACATAAGACTAATAGGTATCAATGAGAAAGGAGTCAATACAAATGATATAAAAAGAATATGGAAAAGTAATAGCAAAAAACTTCCCAAATATGGGGAAAGAGTTTGACATTCAGTAACTGAAGTATATAGAACTCCAAATAACATCAACCCAATTAAAACCACACCCAGATATGTAAAAATCAAGATCCTAGAAATTCATCACAAGAATAGTACATTAAAAGCCCCTAGAGAAAAGAAACGATCACATTTAAAGGAAAACTCATAAGAATAATGGCAGATTTCTCTTCCAAAACCATCAATTCAAGAAAAGCATGGAGCAAAGTACTACAAGTCTTGCAAGAAAACAAATTCCAACCCAAAATAATATAGCCAGTACAACTCTGTTTCAAGTATAATGGAGAAGTGAACTACTTCCATGACAATGAACAACCAAAGAATTTCATGATGACAAACTGAACCCTACCCAGACTACTAAAAGATATTCTAGAGAGGGACCAAAATGACCACAATTCCATGAATGAGAACAGAAAGAACCCACCAAACAGGGCAAACAATTAAACACAGGAGAAAAAGAGGTATACCAAAGCAGTCTTTCAAATATTCTTTTGTATACAGGAGCAAAATATTTCCATCAGCATATTCTACAAATGGACTTCTGCACCCTATGGGTCACAATTCTGTCCAGATCCACAGAGTGGATATCAAGGAAATAGCAGTAGCTCAGTCCCACAAGTGACACCTGGACAGCAGTAAGTATCATGGACACTATTCATGTCCATGACATACTAGAACTTTATGCAATATCCTATCCTCAAATTGTTAGAAGTTCTGGTCATATATTTGCCATTCCAGTATTTATATTATTTTTTTTTTACTAATTCTTTACTATCATGAAAACTTTTTCTTAGTCGATATTTTTGTATATATTAACCTATTCAAATACTACGTGAGTACTCTGAATTGATCACAGATTCGTACACATGTTATTTGGGGTTCTGTATGCTTCAGTTTTCTGTATGTCCAATTGTTCATATTTGGGAAGTTTTCTACTATTACTTCTGCCCATATTCTTTTTATATCCTTTGTATTGACTCCTTCTTTCTCTTTGATTGCCATTAATCTCACATTGTTCATTTTTGGATCATCTTGCAGATGTTGAATTATTTTTTCCTGCATCCTAGTTGTTTTTAAGAGATCCTTTCTTATTTTTTCACTAGCTGCGACCGTGTCTTCAAGATCTGAGATTCTATATTCACTTTGGTTCATACGGTTTTGCCAGCTTGTGATTGAGATTTTATTTTCTCGTATATCTCTTTCAAACTGTTTCATGTGATCTATTTCTTTCTTATATTGTTCACTCAGGGAGTTCATAATTTTGCTATTCTCCTCTAACTTTTTATTAATATCTTCTTTAATAGTAGAAAAGTCAGGTCTCGGCAGGATGTCTCAGTGGTCTAAAGCACCTGCTTAGGAAAGCTTAGGCGGCTGCAGGGACCAAGGTTCGATCCCCGGCACCACATGCTGCACCAGCCCTGCCCTCAGGGCAGGCTGAGCTGGCCATAAAAACAAATAAACAAACAAAAGTTCTGAAACAAGAAAAAAAAATTCTTAAAAAAAAGTACAGTCTCTCATTATAGTTACCCTCTCTCTCTCTAATTCAGAGATTATTTCTGTTCTGTTCTCTCTACCTTTCTGTAGTTGTTCCTCTACTTTAGATGCTATTAATTTAGACATGTCTTTTTTAACTTGAGTGGTTATTTCTGCCCTGTTTTCCTCTATATGTTTCTGCAGTTGTTTTTCCACTTCAGAGTCTATTTTTTCATACATTTCTTTTTTTACTTGACATGTTAT